>SJYT01048582.1:45669-119747 GCA_006410635.1 Cephalophus harveyi | reverse complement strand
TTTTGAACTGTGGTGTTGGAGAAGACTCTTGAGAGTCCCTTGGACTGCAAGGAGATCCAACCAGTCCATTCTGAAGGAGATCAACCCTGGGATTTCTTTGGAAGGAATGATGCTAAAGCTGAAACTCCAGTACTTTGGGCACCTCATGCGAAGAGTTGACTCATTGGAAAAGACTCTGATGCTGGGAGGGATTGGGGGCAAGAGGAGAAGGGGATGACCGAGGATGAGATGACTGGATGGCATCACTGACTCGATGGACGTGAGTCTGAGTGACCTCTGAGAGATGGTGATGAACAGGGAGTCCTGGCAAGCTGCAATTCATGGTGTCGCAAAGAGTCGGACACGACTGAGCAACTGAACTGAACTGAACTTTGCCGCGGCTGGTTTGAGGAGGAGTTGACATCTTACCTGAGCAAGAAGACACATGTTCCTGTCCAAGACTAATTGGTCCCCATTCCTCAGAAAGATTCCAGGAGCCAAAGAGAGGTACAGCACACCAGCTGGAGTGTGTCCCTTTCTTTTATTTTCCCTTTCTTTCAATATTTATTTGGTTAGGCGGGGTCCTACTTATGAGACGCGAGAATTTTGACCCAGGTTGGTGGCATGTGAACTCTTAGCCACAGTTGTGGAATCTAGTTCCCTGACTGAGATCAAACCAGGGCTCCATGCATTGGGAGTATGGAGTCTTAACATCTGTACCACCAGGGAAATTCCTATTTTCCCTTTCTTTCTAATTTGAGCTCCAGACCAGGTTGATGAAGAATATAGTCTCTGGGTAAATGAGCTGAGCTCCCCATTTTTATCAGCATATTCTCTGTGAGGCTCAGCACTGCTCTAGGTTACAAACCCATGCTGATCTGGGCCTGAAGTGCAAAGCAAAATGGCCAGACTCAGTGTCACTTTTTAAGCTATTGTTGAGGTTGAAAATAATTTAATCTTTGACTTTGGAGGATCGACAATGATGCTGAGCTTCATAGAAACCAACCATCTGGCTAGGGTTGTGCATTTTCCATATTGAAAGCAACCCAAGCAATAGTTCAGTAGAAACCTGCCAAATATTCTCTCAGCCTCTTATGTCCAAGTCAGCCCACTCTATCGAGTAGATAATATTGCTGGGATAAATGATAGAGATATTTAAGGTTTTTTCCTCCTGGGCTGGAGAACGTGTTTTCTAGAAGAAGCCAAGTGATGAGTGTTATTCGCTATTTCCATCCAGTACTTGATCTCACAAGAGTGTGGTGGTCTTGTGTCTTCAAGATCGTAGCAACGCCAAGATGGACCTGATGAAGGTGAGTGAGTCTGTTCAGCAGCAGTCTGCTCCTTTCCCTCATCTCTCTCACAAGAGGCAGATTCACAACAGATTCCTGCTAAATCTTGACAAGACGATAGACAGTTGCAAAGTACAGTGAGCTGCGTGTCTTGTTTTCTTGCTTGCAGCTGGTCTAGATCCTCATTTTGTTATTGTTATTAAGGATTTATGAAGGACTTTCTCTGCCCCTTGCACTGTGTGTAAATTGTCCTGGAAGGTTGATACTATTATCACACCCATTGTCCAGGTGAAGGAACAGAGGCTCAGAGAGGTAGTTCACTCAATCAGGATCACACAACTAATAGAAGCAGAGGAGGAGAATCTGAATCCACCTCCTTTGGACTCCAGTATCCAAGCATGTGTGTCCATGCTTCTCATTCTGTTGGCCAACTTTAGTTACCAGTTGCACAAGCCCTGAGATCCAGAAATTAAATCCGATTTGGTTTTTAGATTTTTCAATTTGAATCCTGGAGGAGGTGGATATCGTTCACTCCTGATCCTGCTGGGCTATTTGTGGTTCTTACCCTTCTACAATTTTCTCTTCCGTGATCCCACTCAGGGTAATGATTGCTTTAGAATGAAGACAATACAGAGTTTGTGGGGATTTCCTCTTTTTAAAATTGTAGGGTATCAGATTATTTACCTACAGATGGATGACACTTACTACTGGGAGCAGAATCTTAAATGGGTTAAATGAAATTACTGTTAGAAATAGATTTTTTCCCATTTTTTGGTTGTGTATGAAGGAAACTCTTGTGCTTTATCGTTTTTCCTTTTTTTTAGACATTGAATGGGTGACTTTCCTCTGGACTCAATTACAAATCAAAAAACAATTGGACGTGCTGTGGTTCATGCGGTCTCAAGTAGTTGGACATGACTGAGCAACTGAAAGGAACTGAACTGAACTGAAAATGGAATAAGTTTTAACAACAGCTGTGTAGCATTCACTTCCATGCCTCCCATTCTCTGTGTCCCACTGTGTTATTTCTGGAGCCAAGAATGAGCTCTGGATAGATCTGAAATTCATGAGGCTTGGTCCCATGTCATCTTTGAACGTCAGTAACTGACACTCTCCCGGCAAGTTCCATTTGTTACCTGTAGTCAGCTGCAACTTAAGTCTACTGCTAACCCCACCAGGCCAGTATGATGTGATGTATTTTTTTATTTCTTTTTATTCCAGCAGTGAGCATGGGAATATTAGTGGGGTTTAGCCCTGCTCTTTATTCTGTGACTACACCACATGCTCTTTTTTTTTTTTCCTAGGTTTATTTGTTTGTTTGCTTAGGCATGCATGAAATCTCAGCAGATGTTTATATGACTGTCGAGCATAGCCATTCAAGGGATTCTGAGAAGTCACATAGTAGCTGAAATGACTCTATCAGTGATGAGCAGAGGTCCAAGAAAGAGCCAGAAGATACTGAAGACAAAGAGGGGGCTCAGATGGACAAAAAGCCATATGTTGTCAAAAAAATGGCCCAAATTGCCAAACCCAGTGGAGATGGAAGAGGAGCTGAAAGCATGTCACCAGCCAGTGAGAAAGTGGACCCAAGATCAGTCTAGGAGAAGGCGAGCCCCCAGCTTGAGAAGGACTTTTCAGACAAAGCAAAACCCTTGTCTCATCCCTCAAAGGATCAGCTGATCAGAAAAGGTGAGATGGAATCCCTAACAATGCATTTGGGCCTGGACTCTGATTCAAAGAGTGGACTTGACATATTTTAGGAAAAGGCCATTCTGTTAGGAGGGTAGAAAATCTAGGAAGGAAGCCAAAGAACCCTCTCCCAAGGAGGAGTATGAGTGACTGTACCAGTTACTGGTTCTTTGGTTTGGCCTGAGAATGTCACCATGCCATTTGTAGTTTCACATGTCACCCTCTGACACCAGAAAGTGTGCCACAACAAAGCTTGGATTAATTCCTGGTCTCTTAGCTAGTTACTGAGCAGAATAAGAACTTAAGGTGGGCCTGCCCAACTTTTACCTTCTTGATACCCAATGTGGTTGATTTTGAGCAGAAGAAAGAAGTCTGTTAGTGGGAAATAGTTGATTCTAACAGTCAAGTCATTTTGAAGCTAAGCACTTTCTTTTTCCAATATGTTCACTTACATGCCTGAAGTGTTTGTCAATGTTAAGACATTGGACAGGGCTGAAACTGATAAAAAGTGTTCAGGTCAAAGACCTTGATGAATTTATTCACCCTTACCTCCACTCACGCCACCCAGGCATCTCAAAATACATTTTCTTATTAGACTATAAGACCTTTTGGGTAGGGGGACCAGACTGCTGAGTTTTTCTTTAGGCTTCTAGAAACCAATGGGCATTGTATTATGTGCACCTGGGCCCATGTTCTGCCATAATTACATTTAACTGACATGGGCCTAAGGTTTCTTAACCTTGTCATGGTTAACATTTTATGCTGGTTAACTCTTTGTCATCGGTATTGAAGGATGTTTAGCAGTATCCCTGGCATTTTCCAACTGGATGTCAGTAGCATCTACCCAGGGGTGGCCTGCAAAAGTCTCTTGACAAAGCGAAATCTCCCCTAGTTGTGAACTGCTGCCTGAGTCTTAGCAGTTCCCCTTAGCTGCTGTTAGGGACTGAACTAGCAGTGGCTGCTCTCAAATCTGCCACACCCTAGGCATGTTGGTAGAACCCCCAGTGGAACATAGGAATGATTTAAAGGATGTTTGAACCATTGGTGAAGCATGCATCGAATTTCTCAGCTGATTTTGCAAGTGGGTGATGGTATGCCCAAAAAAGATAAGAATTAATTAAGGGCCCAGGAGAGACATGGCTTAAGGACAAATTGGAGATTGTAGCCATAAAGCCTCTTGTACTTTAAGTTACATACAGGGATAGTCAGGTTTAATTATGTGGCTCAGTGGTAAAGAATACACCTGGCAGTGCAGGAGACACAAATTTAATCCTTGGATCAGGAAGATCTCCTAGAGAAGGAAATGGCAACATACTTTAGTGGTGCTTCCTGGAGAACTCCATGGACAGAGAAGTCTGGTGGGCTATATAGTCCATGAGATCACCAAAGAGTTGGACACGACTTAATGACTAAACAGACAACACACAGCTTCTGACAGGAGAGGTTTTCTCAGTTTTGTGCCCCCTCTAGTTTTCCTAGTCTGGCTGCTTAAAGAAGGAGGGGGGATGGGTTTGAGCATTTTTCCTCCGTGTTTGTATCATTGTGAACTGTTCTGGAATCTTGGTTCCTGCAGTTCATTGAAAGAGGATGGGATATCTCTCAGTGACACATGGCAGGAAGAGAGAGGCAATTGAGTCAGTCAGGAAGGATGGATCACCAACCCATCTCTTAAAATTATGAATGACATCTGAAGCATCCAATTCTGTGTGGATTGGTGTTTGAGGGACCACTTCTAATGTAGAAAGCAACAGGGATAGCATTTATTCCATGAAGTTTGCGTCCCAAAGGCAATGGCAACCCACTCCAGTACTTTTGCCTGGAAAATTCCATGGACAGAGGAGCTTGGTAGGCTGCAGTCCTGGTTTCACTAGGAGTCGGACATGACTGAGCAACTTCACTTTCACTTTCATGCATTGGAGAAGGAAATGGCAACCCACTCTAGTAGTCTTGCCTGGAGAATCCCAGGGATGAAGGAGCCTGGTGGCTGCTGTCTATGGTGTCACACAGAGTCAGACATGACTGAAGCAACTTAGCAGCAGCAGCAGCAGCAGATGTCAGTGTTCCCATCAATGATACATTTATACTATTCCTCTCTTTCTGAAATAGATCTATTGTTTGGTGGTTGTTTTCACCACTTCCAGAAAGGATTTGTGATATACTGATAAAATGGAAACAAGACAGTCAGAAAGATGAAAATAGAATAGTGAGAGATCTTGGGGAACATCTGTATACAGAAATAACTATTTCAGCCTTCAGAATTAGCAACATTAGGCCTCCATTTTGCCTCTGAGCTTCCTGGCAATCGAAGTGAAAAAGGAAAAACATATGAGTGCATTAAAAGAGCTCGTGTTTCCCCACTTAATAGAAAAGTCCTCCAGCTGATAAAATGAAACTGTGCTTTTCCTCTCACTGGTGTCTGAAGGAAGTTTCTCAAGGATCCTCTGAGTGTGTGAGGCTTTTAAGCAAAGGATGATTCTGAAACAATAATTTAGAGGAGCTTTGCACATGTTGAAATCCAGAGCCACCTGAAGAAGATTTTGGTCTTGTAGAATCGACTACATCAGACTGCAGTTGAGCATCTTTTCAAAGGTGTGCTTTCACTCATGACTTTATTAAACAAATGGTGTTTTGGAGAGTGCATGGTGACCTCCATCTGATCTTTAGCTAGGAGTGCAGCTTATACAAATTATCTGAATCCTCAAATACAAAGAGGATTTTCTATCTGGAGATTCCAGAGAAGAGGCTAAGGGAGCTCACCTCAGGACTGTGACTACACTTAACATGTGTCACATCAGTCACTTCCAGCTTTCTCTTAAAAACTCCTTCATTAATATACAAGACAGTGACCTAAGTCTGATATAAGTAGGCTAGTTGGTTGGGGTTGCTTTTGGAGTGTTGATTTAAGAAATTCATATCTTTATGAGACTACAGATGATTCAGTTCAGTTCAGTTCAGTCACTCAGTTGTGTCCGACTCTCTGCAACCTCATGACCGCAGCAACCTGTCCATCACCAACTCCTGGAGTTCACTCAAACTCATGTCCATTGAGTCGGTAATGCTATCCAGCCATCTCATCCTCTGTGGTCCCCTTCTCCTCCTGTCCCTGCAGCATCAGAGACTTTTCCAATGAGTCAACTCTTCGCATGAGTGGGCAAAGTATTGGAGTTTCAGCTTTAGCATCAGTCCTTCCAATGAACACCCAGGACCGATAACCTTTAGAATGAAATGTTTGGATTTCCTTGCAGTCCAAGAGACTTTCAAGAGTCTTCTCCAACACCACAGTTCAAAAGTATCAGTTCTTCAGGGCTCAGCTTTCTTCACAGTCCAACTCTCACATCCATAAATGACCACTAGAAAAACCATAGCCTTGACTAGACAGACCTTTGTTGGTAAAGTAATGTCTCTGCTTTTTAATATGCTGTCTAGGTTGGTCATAACTTTCCTTCCAAGGAGTAAGTATCTTTTAATATCATGGCTGCAATCATCATCTGCAGTGATTTTGAGCCCCCCAAAATAAAGTCTGAGACTGTTTCCATTGCTTCTCTGTCTGGTGAGTATGTACTCCCAAAGTTTTAGGACAGATGGAATTTCCATGCCTTTCCTCCCCCGCCCCCCCCACACCTCCAGTAAACCATCAGTATAGTTTAAAAATTAAGATGTTTTAGTCTCTAAATTAAAACCCCCAAGAGTCCTCATTGACTCAATGGACATGAGTCTGGGTGAACTCTGGGAGCTGGTGATGGACGGGGGGCCTGGTATGGTGCAATTCATGGGTCGCCAATTGTTGGAGATGACTGAGCGACTGAACTGACCTGAACTGAAGAGTGTGTCAAGCCTAGAATGTTTTCTGATTGCATACTTATGTTTTTGTTGTTGTTTGTTTGTTTCTGTGTTTTAATTTAGAAAAGAGCTCCAGTGGGAGTCTATCAGAGCAGTAACCAAGCTACAAAGGCAGCTGTTTGCTTTCGCAAGATGAGAGAGAAAGAAGACCTTTTTTTGGTTGCCATTTGCCCAAGGAGGTATTGGGCTAGCTAATCAACTAGGACAGTATATTTTTTAATCACATGGCAGAAAAGAGAGGTACTAAAGTTGCATTTGCAGTCAAGAAGTCTTGCCTGTGGGATCTCTGCCTTTTAGAAGAGCCATGGTCAAAGCGAATCCTGCCCCTGCAAGGGGAAGGAGCAGTAGCTGTGACCAACATCTGAAAAACTGTCCTAGGCAAGGATGGGGGCTCCTCACTCTAGGTAGAGATCTTCTCCTAGCCTCATCTTGTGTTCTTGTCCAGGATTTTGGCTGAATTCTTCCCCAGAGGAGCAAGAGGGCCAGTCCATTGTGTAACCACCAAGACACCCCCAACTCTAGGCAGAAAAGGCAGCCTATCAGCATACTTTCCCTTTCACACTCCTTGGTTTTCTCAGACCCAGTTAACTTAAAATTTTCCCTAGAAAAATCAACAACTCCTGTCTTTTCTGGGTGGTAAAAATTTTAAAATGGCAGGCATGGAGTCATGCAGCAGAAGCATTCTGGGCCCCTAAAAAAGGTGTTGTCATCAAGGGCTTCATTTGTGGCTCAGATAGTAAAGAATCTGCGTGCAAGCCTGGAGGCCCAGATTTCTTTCCCTGGGCCTGGAAGATACCCTGAAGAAGGAAATGGCAACCCACTCAGCATTCTTGCCTGGGAAATCCCATGGACAGAGGAGCCTGGTGGGCTACAGTCCATGAGGTTGCCAAAAATTTGGACACGACTGAGTGACTTCACTTTCAGTCCTTATTAAAAGTATGTGATGATTTGTCCAGGCACATCATCTGAGATCAAGGATGCTGACTTGCACCTGTGTTTTCTCTGTGAACCCGAGGGGATTGTCTCTGAGGGAGCATGTTCATCTCCCATCCTGCAGTCATAGCTGATCCCCTTCCCCTCAGAGATGAATACTCATGTGGTCACCCCCTCTCCACTGCTCAGTGCTTCTGGCTCTAACCTACCTTCTGGCTAGCCCTTCTCACTGCCTGTCCTCACTAACCGAAATTATGCCAATTCCCAGGCATGTCTTGGCTAAAACTGTTCTCCAAATTTTCCCTGAGTCTGTTCAAATCCTGCGCTCCACATTCATAGCCCGGTTAATCCCAGTTGATACAGTCCAAAAGGCAGTGTTTTCCAATCTCTAGTCACTCATATTCATTACAAAGACATGCTCATACAATTACAGCCTTAATATATTTTTTATCTGAAGCACCAAATCTTTAAAAAAAATTGATTTCAATTTTGAACTTAAACTTGCCTGCCAGACAGTAGGTAAAACAGTATTTTTTGCTCTGCATAAAAGTTACAATATGGATAACTGCAGTCAAAACAAAAGCAAGACATCTAAATTCTCTATAAATACCATTGTGCTGGGGATGGTTCTGTCCTTGGTGTAGAGTTCCCTTGAGCATTAGGTGCAAGGTTCCAGGACCTTGCTGAGACTATTCTGGAAGGAATTAGAAGAGATGAAAGACAACATTCTTCTTTCTGGGTGATTCAATGTTATTCAGTGCTTTGGCCATTGGGAATCTGTCTGACCCTGTAGGTTTCCTGGCCAAGGAAAGGGTTACTGTTATTGTCCAGATAGAGTTTGGCTAGGTCTTTCTCAAAGTGCTTACTGAAGTTTAACTTTGTAAAACAAGGCACTTGCAATGATTCTGTTCATCCACTGGGTAATCGACTAGCAGGTGGGCAACTCCAGGTCAGGGACTGGGTCATGTTGGCCTCAGTCCCCAAGAGACCTTAGCAAGCATCTCAAATATGAGCAAGCATGTAACCCAAAGAGGCTGAGATTTTAAGCTAGAACATGCTGCAGAAGAGGTCTAAGCATATAAAAGTGAAGATGTGCTCATTCACAGAGAGGTCCTTGATATGGTAGCCTGGGCTGGTCACCTACAACTCACTGGCCTGGAGACTCTGCAGGTCAGCCTGAGTCCCATCTACTTTCTGTTTTGTTTTTTCACGTGTTGGCTTCAGTCGTAGGTAAAGCTCCACCATCCACAACAGTGGGCAGCCAGTTTCTCTCCTGAAATGCCGGTTCTCACCCACTCATCTTCCCAAACTCCCATGGCTGGACTCATGGCCACCAGCAGCACCATCTGCAGAGTCATGGCCCAGTCACTGCCACTACCACCAGCACCACGGGAAATGCAGTGAAAAAGCAGAGGCCGCTTTTACCAAAGGAGACTGTCCAAGCCCTCCAGCAGGTTGTGTAACTAATCAAGTAAGTTCATATACACCCATGGTGGATTCATGTCAATGTATGGCAAAACCAATACGGTATTGTAAAGTAAAATAAAGTAAAAATTAAAAAAAAAAAACAATAAGAAGCACTGTCAAATAAGTAATGCTTAACTGTCTTTATGGTATATTTGTATGGAATTCCTAAAAGTCTGATATGTTCTGGCATAATGTTATTAGTCATAATTTTAAAATGTATGTCATAGAAATAAATTTCCTTGTCAATTGCAAAAAACAAAACAAAACAAACAAAAAAACAAATGCCCTCCAAAGAGTGGCACATGCAGAAGATGCAGCACCACCACCAGCAGCAGCAACAAAGACAGCAGCCACCTCAGTCTTCCCAGGGGATAAGATATCAGAGCAGACAGGCTGTGAAAGTGACCGAGCCTCCTGGCTCTTGTTCTCCATGGCACCTGGTCCTTTTATACCACATGGACAAGAGAAAAAAAGTCCTTGTTTTCTTTGTTTAGTTCCCCTTGGTTGCCTGGCCACTTAATCCTGTAGGCCTGACACATTCAATTTGGCATTATTTTTAAAAATTATTTTGAAGCTTGCTTTTGTATTTTTTTGTTCATCTTTTATAAATAGTATATACACATTTTCTTAGAATGGGGTGAAATGGATGCCTAGACACACAAAAATCTGTTGCCTTTATTGACTTTCTATTTCATTCTCCACCCTTTCTCAGAGGTATTGTTAACCATAAGATGTTTTTCTAATTCATGTATGCACATACATTTGTCTATGTATGTGTGTGTATGGGGGTGTGTGTGTGTATATATATATATATATAACCTCATAAAGGTATTACTTTTTGTTTTCTGCTTGAAAATATAAAAATGGTACTATCCTTGCCTTTTTCTCCTCTCCCCCTCCCATCAGCATGTTTTGGAGGTCAGTCTATGTCAGTGCATATAGCTCTCTCTCTCTCTTTTTTCTTTTTTTTTGGACTGGTGTGGAATACTTTACAGTTTATTTAATAAAGTATTTGCCTACAGATAGACATTTAGGTTACTTCCAGTTTTTACTTGGAGAAGGCATTGGCACCCGACTCCTTACCCTTGCCTGGAAAATCCCATGAATGGAGGAGCCTGGTACATTCCAGGCCATGGGATCCCTAAGAGTCAGACACGACTGAGCAACTTCACTTTCACTTTTCACTTTCACACATTGGAGAAGGAAATGGCAACCCACTCCAATGTTTCTGCCTGGAGAATCCAAGGGATGGGGTGCCTAGAGGGCTGCTGTCTATGGGGTCTCACAGAGCCGGGCATGACTGGAATGACTTAGCAGCAGCAGTTTTTACCTGTTGTAAGCAGTGTTACAAAGAATACCTTTGTATAAGTTTCTTTGTGCATGTCCATGAATTCCTGGGCATTATTTTTGAAAGAGTACAGTATGAGAAGTGGATGGTAAAGGATACCTTAATAACTAGGGGTTGGCACTCCCCCCTCCCAATGCAAGAAAAGCCAGCATCAGGAACCATTGTAAAAGTGCAGAATGACAGTTCCCAGCTGGAGTCTCTTTCTGGGCTGATGAAAGCTGAACAAAGTGCTGATCTGATGGGGACTGGTTTGTCTGGCTCTCATGAGGACGGATACTGGTCTTGTTTCATGGGGAAACCTGCATTGAGATCCTTCATTACTGGGTTCTTGGATTGAAACTCTCACATACTGAGTGCACTATATGGAGGAGAACTGGTTAGAGTTGCAGCAGGCTGTGAAATGAAAGAGTAGCAAGATATTGAACTGGCCCCCAGTGAAACTCTTCGAAGATTGGGGTGGAAGAAGACCGCAGAATTGGACTCAGAGTATGGGAGTACAGCCAGATTGATCCTGCTGTCTGAAGTGTTGCTAGGGCAGAACCAGGTCTGGAATCTTTCAGGTTGGGATGCGCAGTTCCAGGCTCCTGAATTCGTAGACCTTAACTATATTGAGCGTTCCAGGGGAACTTGGGAACTGGCAAGAAGGAGCTCATTGATGGTATGGTTCCTAATTCTCAGATTGCCCTGTTAAAGATAAACAAAACTGACCATTATTTGAAGTAGTTAGGATAGATTTTAACATGCTATTTACTATTGCAGTAGAGCAAAAGGTCCAGATGTAACTCCAGTGTTTACACAGGAGACTGGGATTTTAAAGGGAGAATTTGGGAATAGGGAAGTGGAATCATGGGAACTCTATAGAGTCAGAAGATGACAATTTTATGCAAAGTGGGAAGGAGGTGTTGATCCATCTGAAATGTCTGGGTTTGCTAACTGCTACCTCTTAAAGTTAAGCTTCTGCCCTCCCATAGAGACTGGGCAATGGGTGCTATCTGTAGGTGTTGACTGGAGCAAATAGGAATTCTATTGGCAGTCTTGAATTTTCTTAGTTTGGGGGTCATCCTAGGATGCAGCCTTGAGCTGTTGGAAACTGTATTAGTCCTTAAGACCTAGGTGGAGGCTTTGTGGGAAAAGAGCTCCGTGGAGCTTTGCTTAAGTTTGACCAATGGGAGAATCATTATCTCTTGAAAGCAGAGAAACTCGAGGAATGTGGATTGGGCCCTTCTTCCACCACAGCTTTGAGCTGCGACAGCCTTGCCCAGGCAGTGGTGTGACCATGAACCTTCGTTTTCGCAGCTGTCCAGCAGAAAGAGACCACACAGAACCCATCCACCTCCACCATCACCCTGGTGACCAGCACCTAGTCATCGCCTCTGGTCACTAGCTCAGGGTCCACGAACACCCTTGCATCTTCGGTCAGCCCTGCACATCACCACCACTTCAGCTGATGTTGCTGCATGTCAGTGGTGGAATAGGGAAGGACTAGCCTTGGGTCTTTCCAGGAATTAAAGGGCACCAGGAAGTGGGCACCTCCCAACTCATGTGTCCTCTTGGCATGTTCCTTGTTAGGGATGTGGTGGGCAGGCTTGCCTGCTCTGTGTTCACTTGTAGGCACACTCTCCATTTAGGTTCTGTCTTCTGTCTTTAAAATTCATTTTCTTGAAGTATAGGTGATGTACAATGTTGTATTCATTTCTACTGTATAAGAAAATGATTCAGTTATATACATGTATACTTTTTTATATTCCTCTCCATTATGGTTTATCACAAGATATTGATTCTAGTGCCCTGGGCTATACAGGAGAACCTTGTTTAGTCTATGTATAGTAGTTTGCATCTGCTAATCCCAGATTCCCAATGTGTCCCATCCAAAACCCCAGCCTTCCTCTCAACTTCTCTCTTAATTTGTCAAGGGCTTTATGCTCACTGTTGAATATGGGCAGGTAAAGCTTGCAGATCTTTTTGCTGTCAGATGAGAGTGCTCTGGAGTGATATGCAGGTTCATGTCTGTAGAACCCAGAGAGTGAAAATGACCACCAGAATTGCAGCTGTCTGGGGAATCTCTTCTGCTCCCAGGTCGGGCCTAGAACAGTAATTGCTACATAGTTGTAGAATGAAAGCAGTTTTTTGAATGAAAATCTAATGTCTTTTGAATGAAAGTCTAATGTCTCATTGGGCTTCTTACCAGTAACATTCTTGTTTAATGTGTACAATTTTTAAAGTCTTTATTGAATTTGTTGTAATATTGCTTTATTTTCCTTCTTTGAAAACATTTTTGTTTTTTGACTACAAGGCTTTTGGAATCTTACCTCCCTGACTAGGGAATCAAAGCCATATCCCTCACATTGGAAGGCAAGGTCTCAACCACTGGAGTTTCAGGGACATCCTCACCTCCATGTTATAGATGAGCACACTGAGATCTGGCCAAGTTTTATTTTCCTTCTTTGAAAACATTTTTGTTTTTTGACTACAAGGCTTGTGGAATGTTATCTCCATGACTAGAGAATCAAAGCCATATCCCTCACATTGGAAGGCAAGGTCTCAACCACTGGAGTTTGAGGGACGTCCTCACCCCGATGTTATAGATGAGCACACTGAGATCTAGCCAGGTCAAACAGCTTGTCCAGGGTCACATAATCCGTGAATGTCTAATTGGCATTTGAATGGTAGCAGCCAGGATCTAGAATACCCTCTTGACCTGGCTTTGAGCTCACTTGTGAATTCACACCAGGCCTGCTGACCACAGTTCTCGGGTGTCCACAAACTGATTATTCTTACATATGGCTTTTTAAAGCAACTCCGCTGAAGAGTCACTGGTCAAACAGCTTGTCCAGGGTCACATAATCCGTGAATGTCTAATTGGCATTTGAATGGTAGCAGCCAGGATCTAGAATACCCTCTTGACCTGGCTTTGAGCTCACTTGTGATTTCACACCAGACCTGCCGACCACAGCTCTTGGGGGTCCACAAACTGATTGTTCTTACATGTGGCTTTTTAAAGCAACCCCGCTGAAGAGTCAGTGTGGCTAAAGAGATAAAATCCAAGTCTTAGGGTTATGTCTCTTATTTAGTATTTCTGACCCCCGATTTTGAATAAAAGAAGAATTTTTATCAAGTCTCTGAGTTTCAGAACAGGAAGGGTTCAACTATTAGGTTTGGTTGCATCCTCAAGGATTTTGACTTACCTCTTCATCACCTTGAACGTAGATAAAATCCAAGTCTTAGGGTTATGTCTCTTATTTAGTATTTCTGACCCCCGATTTTGAATAAAAGAAGAATTTTTGTCAAGTCTCTGAGTTTCAGAACAGGAAGGGTTCAACTATTAGGTGTGGTCGCATCCTCAAGGATTTTGACTTACCTGTTCATCACCTTGAACTAGCATTGACTTCATATTTTAATTTATAGTGACTTCATACCTTAAGTGTGAAAATCACTTTATGTATGAAATAGAAAATTCTATATTTATTGTAGGAAAATTGATGCCAATTCTTTCTGTTGTTAAATATACAGTATTCTGTACTTCATGAAGGAAAGTCAGCACACAGATTTTCAAATGAGAAATTTGAAAAATTCCATATTTCATGTTACCTTGTTTATCCCCAATTCAATGTGAAATACAAGAATTTCATATTTCATGGGAAAAAGCTCTGTGCCTAGATTCTCAAATGCCAAACTAGAGAAATCCAAATTTCATGTAGGAAAATCAGTGTCCAGATTTTCATTCATTAAATACAGACAACTGCATATTTCATGTAGGAAAATCATGACCCAGATTTTCCTAAATATTAAAAGTTCATTATCTCATGGATTAAGTCTCTACCAAGATTTTCTTATGTGAAATATAAGGAAATCCGTACTCAACAGAGGAAAATCAGTGCCCCAAATTACATACACAAAATCATCAAAATTCCATATTTTGTGTACTAGAATCAGTGGCCTGATGTTCATAAGTGAAATATACAGAAATCCAGATTTCTTGTGGAAAAGTCAGCACCCAGTTTTTCATATGTGAAGTACATAGAATTCCAAACTTCATGTAAGAAAATAACATGTGCATACATTTTTATATAGAGAATTCCATTTTCATTTTGGAAGTTTTTTGGTGAGATTTTCACAGGTGAAATACAGAGAATTCCATATTTCATTCAAGAAAATTTAATGCATGTATTCTTACGTGAAATAGAGTTCCGTGCTTCAAAAGAACACATTTGGGCATGTGTCAAAATGTGACACAAATTTTCAGTGGAGAGAGAGATTTAGAGATGAACCATCTCTAAATACAGAGATGCCAAGAAGAGTGTCCCACTAAGAGCCATGACTCACCAGCACCAGAGGAATTGAAGTCTGCTCATTTATTGTACAGAGGCCCTTTCAAAGTAGTTCTGTTCCCATCTAGCCTCCAGGTGAGAACACACCCCAGCCTACCCCATCAGCCCAGGCCTGTAGGACTGGGAGGGGTGAGAGGATCAACCTAAGACACCCTTTTAAGGAGTGATGTTTCAAACTGGCAAACTCTGAATGTAGCAGCTGTTTATGCTACAGAGGCATCAGTCTCCAAAACCTTACAGAAAAGGACAAGTTGTGTTCATATGGCTGGTCATATAGCAGAAAGAATGCTCCTTCACTTGAAGACAGAAAACCCTTTGTAGCTATTTGTCTAGGGGCATGTGAAGGCCCTCTTCTGTGCGTGGGAATCTGGCCCACTCTGCCTCTGATCCTTCGCATCCTCCATGATTGCCCCCAGGTGCTTTTGGCCTGCCTCTCCTTTCTGATCCAGGTTTACACATACATGCCTGTTTAGACATACAGCTTGCTCCGTGAGTGAGATCCCTGGGCTTTTCTCAAGGGCATCAGTGTTTCTGCTGCCCCAAGATCTTTGTACCTTACACAAGCTCTTTCATGTTTTCAGTGTCAATTCTTCCATCCTCCAGCCAGCCCAATTCAGAGAGTTCACACACTCATTTTGGCCAGCACACATGTGTGTGCGTGTGCATGTGCACACACACGCATGCACACACACACAAGAATTCTGAAAAGAATCTTACAGACATGCAGAACTATTGGTTTACTTTTCCAGTATAATGGACTTTGCTAAGCACCACTCTTTTTTTTTTTTTCCCGTGGTTAATTTTTCACTCGCTAGTTGATCAAGTCAGTGTCCTCTTCTATTTCTATGATATATCCTGGAAGGTGAATGGGATTTGCTCATGAGGGGGACTGACATGCAAGGAGGTGGCAGGGTTGGAAGTCCTCCCTGTGGACAGCTGAGTGACCTGTGCTTGTGTTCTCTACCTTGGACATGTTCACAGTGCCAAGCAGGTTGGTGTGATTCCATTCCCTGTGCTTTCCTTCCAGAAATGACACAGAAATAGCAAGGGGCTTTGAACTTGAAATTGATCATGCACCCCTTTTCCCTGGGACAAGAATTCCTTAACAACTTTCTCTTGACAGAAAGGCAAGCCCCAATTTCTCTCACATGGGTGATTATTTACTGACAATCATGAAGAAATTTGGCATGGATTATGCTAGTTTAATGATCAAGGCAAGAATACATGGGTAGCAGTAAAAGTTAATGTATTTCAGTCCTGCAGTAGTGTTTTTAGAACACTTAACAAGTCAACCCCAAATCTTTCCTGACAGATACAAAATTTCCTGACAGATGCATTCCTGCAACATCTTTGCCCTCTATGATCCTAATTAATATTCTCACTTCAATGAGTGATGTTCTTGCCCATCAGGCATTACTGTAAGTTTATGGGTATTCTTGTTTCCACATGTGGGTCACTGTTAACTATTCCTATGATAAAGCATTTCTTGATGTGTGCAAATATCATGGAAGTCTTTTAAAAAGTCACAACTCAAGATGTTGGAAGCATTTGATCCAGGAATGATCAAATTCACATGCAGTCTAACAAAGATACACAAACTTAAAAAAAGGAGTAATATGAGCAATACAATGCATGTATGTTGAATAGGAACGTGCAAGATAGATATGGCAGCAGAGCTGTGCATAATGGCACGAGCATGGGTGCAACATGAAAGAAGACAGGAGGCACAGGCAGACCCACAGAAAGAAATATCAACTCACAATCATGGGCAAACACAATGGACACACCCAGTCTTCATTATAAACATGGACACACCCAGTCTTCATTATAAACATAGGAAAACATGAACACATCCAGGGCACAGGAAGCAAATGCAGCTCAGGATGATTGAGCCAGAATGCTCATGAATTCATGACTAATCCACCAAGTCTCACATGCATTGATATTCAGTGGAAAAAAACCTTACACAACACATCCAAGTGTGCAGTTAAATCTAATAGCACCTAGACTTTAGGTCCCAAGTGAAACCCCTAAAGAGTCTGGGGCACAAGTCATGGCAAGTTTCCAGAGAATGACCATCCAGTCAACCATCCACTATTCAGATTTACTAACTGATCCATGACTATCTCAGCACTTCATTCCAGTACTGGTTAGAGCTAAAGCCACCCCTGGTCCTGAAGCACTGGTAGGAAATATTAGGCGTCAGGGGACACTGTCCTAAAGTTTTCTTGTATTTAACTTCTTTGCAATGCTTTACTAAAACTTCTGAAAGTGGATAAATGCCATGCAGTCCCTAGAATGACCCAGTCTAAGGTCCCAAAAACCATGCCCAGTATGCTATCTAACACCTGCTGTAGAGTTACTACACCATAGTTTCTGCTTTGTTTTGAACTAGCACTAAGAAAGACAGGTACCAGACTGCCAGAGCCCCAAGGATTCTTTGAAGTTTACAGATTAAGAAAGTAAGAAGGCATGTTTCCAGTGTCTCCTGGGCTGGTTGTTCAGAAATCACCCAGAGAAGGCCAAGCCTTGCCTTCTAGAACTGTAGATGCATCTCTGTAGGAGCAAAGCTGGGGTGTAGATATTCAAATGGAAAAGCTGGCCCAGAGCAGGAGATATCATTCAGGGCATCTTGAAGGGGACATCTATAAACCCATGAACTTTGACATTCAACATTTACCCTTTACCCTCAAAAGAGATGCTGTTTCAGGGAGAAAAGTTGGAGTGAGAACTTCAGGTGCAACAGAACTTCATGTGGGACATCATCCTCCGACATGCCCACATTGGAACCATTCTATCTGGGATGAGAGGACAACACTGGGGGTATAGACGTTGAACTCTTCCCTACCCTATTTGTACCAGTCTGTCCTTTGCCCAATCCAGAGGTGGACTTGATTCCAGAAAGCAGTCATCTACTTCAGAAGGACCACCCTAAGTGCTGACCAGTCCCTCAGTGAGCTCCATATGCTCCAGGTGTTCCCATTGGCCCTTGAACAGAGTAGCGACAAAGCCCTAGATGAAGGACAGGTCCATTGTGGTTGAAAATATTCTGTGCTGAGCCATTCAGCAAAGAAGAGAAACTGTCACCAGAGGGCTCATGAGAAAAATGTTATTTCTACACCTTGGCCGGATGGAGGCCCTTGGGCAAAGAGCTTAAGCCTTCCTTGAAAAAGGAATATTTACCACTGAGCCATAACAGCAGCAGCAGCAGCAGGATGGGACACAGAGCACATGGCTGGGTAGGTTGGTCCTAACATCCTCATTCCCCTCACTTCTGCCCCTGCACACTTTGTACCTAAACTGAGTTCCTGAAAAAAACTGAGTTCACATGACCTCAAACATCTATGATGGGATTTGTTTTCATCTGATTCTTTGCAATTTATCTTTTCCCCTGGTCACTTTTACCAGAAACTAATATCCTCATTGCCTTCTCACCCCTCACTTTCTCCCTAGGCCACAGACCCCCTCCATACACCTTATACCTGGTTCCCTAAGATGTTAACTGGAACCCTAGCTCTGGGAAGCGGACTCTCAGCAAAGTTGACCGTGCACTCATATACACACTCATATACATATGGCCTTCTAGGTTCATAGTGAGTTGAATGTTAAGGCCTTTTCCTTATTCTATACTCTTACAATGTCTGATGATATGTGACAGAGAAGATACCTGAGGCACCACCTTCCAACAAAAGTGCGTTCCACTGTTTCAATCTCTGGTTCTTGTTCACCAGACCCTCTCCATGAACATCCACATTTCCCTTGTAAACTTCCAGATACACAGTTAATGGGCCCCTCATCTTCTTTCTCCATCCTCCACAACCCCTACCCCACAGGAAGAAATGCATCCCCTGACACAACCCCAACATATGACTTAACCCCCTCTACAAATCTCCATGGACTGGTAATTCCCACGTGGTAAACTGAGAATCCTACACGTAGCTGAAGTGTTTCTCCTGAAAACCTGCCCAACAATACGCAGACACATGCAGTAGATGCTTTTTATTTATCCTTCACAATTATTTCAGGTTTACTTGTGTCTCCCACTCAATCCATTTCAGCACCAGGCCACTCTTCATTAATTTCCCATCCAATAGAACTATGCTGGCCATTGATCTTCACATGAAGCAGCTTCTTCGGTTTTCCATTTTAGATAAAAGGGGACACTCCATCATAAGTTTCTCAAAATCTGGGGGGAAGGAGTTCCTTTCAAAACAGAGAGAGAAAGAAAGATGTAAACCTACCCTCTCTAAAAACACTAAAGACAGCTTGAATCTTTCAAGTCAGTTCCCAAGGGAGAGTGTCTGTGAACTTTTACATTTCCTCTCAGCACATAGTAAAAAACACGTATCCCAGTCTTCACCACAGAACTATTTACAATAGCTAGGACATGGAAGCAACCTATATATCCATAGGTAGATGAAGGGATAAGGAAGTTGGAGTACAGATACACAATGGTATGTTACTCAGCCCTAAAAAGGAACACATCTAGGTCAGTTCTAATGAGATGGAATGAATGTGGAGCCATTATACTGAGTGTAGTAAGTCAGAAAGAGAAAAACAAACACTGTATGTTAACACAAATATATGGAATTGAGGACCTTGTAGGTGGTACTGAACATCCAACATGCAGGGCAGTAAATAAGACACAGACATATAAAGAACAGACTTTGGACTCAGTGGGAGATGGTGATGGTGGGTTAATGTGAGAAAATAGCCCTAAAACATTTACATTAGCTTATGTAAAATAGATGACCAGTGTGAGTTTGATGCATGAAGCAAGGCAACCAAAGTCATGTTGTGGGACAACCCAGAAAGACAGGTAGGGGATGTCGGTGGGTGGTGGGTTCAGCATTTGGGGGGACATATGTTGGCCAATGTAGAGCAAAATCTGTCACAGTATCATAAACTAATAATCCCCCAGTTAAAATAAAGAAAAGACTGTTCTCCATAATCCTGCACAGTGGTCAGTAAGGTTACAGGTGAAAAAGGTGCAAAAGAAAATTAAAAAACAAACCAAGTGTGATGATCAAAATGGAATCAAATGATGGGTCACTGGGGGAACTGCCTTGCACAAAGGAGACTCACAGACCTTTTTGGAAAGGGGACTTCATGAGAAATAGTAGGTGGGTCCCAATTTCAGAGGAGCCTGAAGGTGGACTTGTTGGCCATGGAATGACAGTTCAGAAATGTGCAACTGATTTAGATATAAATTGGAGTGACTTTGGCCTGGCCAGGCCACTTCATCTGCCTCAAGCTTCTCTAGTTAGAACCTGTTCTTCACTACGTTTCTGTACCCTTGCTGTCTCTTGCTGATTCCCTCATTCCCTGGTGTCACTCTGTATTCCACGGAGTCTCACTTTCTCCACAAGTGAAATAAACGACCCAAGTTCCTGGACAATACTTATGCCAGTGCTCAGATCCTGGGCGCCTCACCTCTTGTCCTCCCGGTACCTCTCGTGGCGGAGCCTTCCTCTTCACATAGTACTGCAAAGGATTGGGCCACAGATCCTTTATGATGATCTGCCAGGGAAACGAGCAAGGTCAGCACAGGGTTGGCCAGACCATGAGCCCTCATCCTCATACCACCTACAACTCCAACGTATATCACCAGTTCTGGCCCAGTGGCTACGTGGGACCCCACCTCAGCAATCTGGTCAGATCCTGAGAAGTTGTGGTCAAAGAACCAGTTGAAGAAGTTAATGCTGCTGTCATGGTGCCTGCGGCTGTATGCCTTACGTTCAAACCCCTGTCCTCGTACCACCACCAACTCCAACATATATCACCAGTTCTGGCCCAGTGGCTACATGGGACCCCACCTCAGCAATCCGGTCAGATCCTGAGAAGTTGTGGTCAAAGAACCAGTTGAAGAAGTTAATGCTGCTGTCATGGTGCCTGCGGCTGTATGCCTTACGTTCAAACCCCTGGTACCACTGAACTGCAGTGGAATAAGATGCTTGGTATCCTGCAGGAAAAGGCATATGGGAGAAAGACCTAAATTGCTTTCCAATTCAACCTACACTTTTCTGCTCCTACCTCCCGAATCTAGGGAGCTGCTTCTTCCCAGTGACGTTAATCAGATACTCCTTAACAATCACTTCATTCTGGAAATACCTATTCCTCTGAAAGGACAATGTGATCTTGTAGTGATGAGTGGGATGCCTGAATTCCTCCACCTGCCAGGACAAAGTGTGGGGAGCTGGGGGGTGGGGTAGGTGTGAAACCTCTTTACAGAAGAGCTGTCCTTTCATGTTTTAGGGATAAACCATGTCCCCACCCAGTCACCTCCCCTCCACAATCATCAGGGTCCCCTGCCTGACCTTCAAGTTGGTCATGAAGTGAAGCATGTCTTCATCTTGCTTGCTCATCAAAATTGACATTTGGGGTTGTTTCATAAACTGCTTTAAGTCAAGGAGCCTCTGGATGCTAGAGGGAAAAGTGCTGGAAAAAACAAAGCTAGCCTAAAGAGTAGAATGGCACTGATTGACTTCAACTTGCTACTAGTTACCTCATCACATTTCTGTTGATGCAAACTGTATGAATGCTGAATAAGGTCCAAGGCTGTGCCTATGCATGCACCTCCAGAAGGAAGTTCTGTTCCTAAGAAGTTAAGCTTCATCGCAGCCCCTTGAAAGTTAGCTTACTTCTGGAAAACAAGCACTCCTAGCTAGAACCAGTATGACCACTTACAAATCACAACCTCACCCCCAAAATCACTCAGCTTTTTGCAGAAGAACTGGATTCCAGACAAGCCTTTTCTCTGAAGAGTCCCTGGTGTTAATGACAATTCTGATTGGGACATCTGCAAATAAAGCCCAAGTATCAGTTTGTGCTAACCAGAACGCAAGGACATCACACCTAATTTCAGGAACAGATATGCAGGATGGTAACCAATACCCATCACCCAAAAAAGTAAATTTTGTACCAGAACTGCCAGATCTGTAAACCGTTCCTGCCCTGCAATAGCCCAGGTTAAAAAAAAAATCACAAGCACCATACCAAGGGATACAACTTCAACCCAGAAGCCAGGGATTTCCTAGATGATGGTGCTTCTGTGTTCTAGATTCACCTTCCGCCTCTGCCAGTTTTTGTTTCAGGCGAGCATGCGCCCTTTGGGCTTTCTTATTCATGGGATCCAACTCCAGCTGCAGGACTACCAGCGCCTCCAGTGCAGGCCGGTCACTCGGGGCTCCAGGCTTTGGATGTTCCTGGCCCTGCTCCTCTGAGGACACCTACTCCTGTTCTTGGTACACCATCACCTCTGCTTTCTCCATATGTCAAACACCAGCTAATACAGTCTAACTCCTGCCTGATTCCCGCCACTTCTCCCTCCTCCAGGGCCACACCTTCCTCCACTGCCTCCACCCAGAAGAGGGTGGCCTTCTCGCCTGGCACACCACCTGGGGCCTGCATCGCCTCTGCCACCCCCACAGGGCTGGTAGGCCCCAGGGACCCTCCCTCGTGAAGACACGGGCTCACAACTAAGATCCAGGATCCTGGGGTGCTGCCTCCTTCCTCTGGCTCCGTCTCTCCATGGTGTTCTCGCC
This sequence comes from Cephalophus harveyi, assembly GCA_006410635.1. Classification (NCBI taxonomy): domain Eukaryota; kingdom Metazoa; phylum Chordata; class Mammalia; order Artiodactyla; family Bovidae; genus Cephalophus; species Cephalophus harveyi. The sequence continues at coordinate 97,330 of SJYT01048582.1, read as the reverse complement.
GTAGCCCCGAGCTGCAAACAAGCTGGACATTAGAGCACAGCAGGCAGCCTGCACAGTCCGCCCACCAGCCCCAGTATACGTGGTACTCCAACGGTTTACTTGCCCACAGCCAACGAACAGGGAAAGGGAGAGACGCATGTGCAGAACTCTGTGCCACCACGCACGTCTAATATGGCTGCGGGAAGGGGTTGAACTCTCCACCCTGATCTCCAGACCTCTTCATAGAACCAATCAAATGCAGTCTAAAGGCGTTAGCTCCTGGGACACGCCCCTTGGAATCCTGGGCCTTCTGGCAGCAGGTGAAGAGCAGCCAACCCTGCCCAGTGCAAAGTGGGCGTGTCCTCGCAAGCCATTTGCCAGACTAACAATGTAGCCGTGCCTGACAAGAGACTGGGAGAGCCAGGCCACCTATCGGTGCAATCATCCTCAAGCTTGAAATTGCCCCTGGGGCAGCGGGCAACTCCTCCGTGTGCTCAGGGATATACACAGGCGAGACAGGTTTCCTGGGTATCTGCAAGCCACGGGTTGGGAGTAGGGAGAGTAGGAAGATGTGTATAAGAGACAGGCTTTGTGCAGATGAAAACCTTGGACTTCCCAGAGGAACAGAGCTATTCCTGTAAGTGTTTCAAGTAGCCCAAAGTGCTTCTCCTGACCATTAGTTACTCCTACCTCCCAAGATGTGTATAAGAGACAGGGTTGGGGAAGGGCTTAGGCCAACTTCATTGATGTGCACGTGCTGCAGAGTCATCCCTAAACTTGTGCCCTAGGCTTGAGCAGTGTCAGGAATGCAGACATCCTCCGAGGAAGAAGCAGAGCACTTTCCTCGGCTAGCTGTCTGAACCCCACAGTGTAGCCCCTAGCCAACCGCCCCCTGCCCGGAGCCCCTGGCCTACAGTCTGTCAGCTCTTGGCATTTCCCCCGGCCTGCGGCTTAGAGCAGACACCTGGGTAGTTAAGGATGTGCACCTGCGGATGCACTTCCCAGAGGAACAGAGCTATTACTGTAAGTGTTTCAAGTGGCCCAAAGTGCTCCTCCTGACCATTAGGTACTCCTACCTCCCAGCCACATAGCTAAGGTGGGCACACTCAGGTTAAATGCCTGGACAGTTTCCACTGCTCACACTCTGTCTCCTAGGATGTCTGGTGTTTCACACTGAGCACCTACCTTAGGCTGGCACACACACTGACCCACACACAAAAACCAGTGACACAAGTACACATTTGTACACACATGTGTGCAACACACAGACACAAATGCAAACAGGTGTTTCAGAGACTGAAGAAACAGTGGTTCACATGAAATGCATAGATTTCTTTATTTCTCACTGGGGGAGGGCTTAGGCCGACCTCACCAATGTGCACGTGCTACAGAGTCATCCCTAAACTTGTGCCTTAGGCTTGAGCAGTGTCAGGAATGCAGCCATCCTCTGAGGAAGAAGCAGAGCACTTTCCTCAGCTAGCTGTCTGAGCCCCACAGTGCAACTCCTAGCCAACCCCCTCCCCTGGAGCCCCTGGCCTACAGTCTGTCAGCTCTTGACATTTCCCCCAGCCTGTGGCTTAGAGCAGGCACCTGGGTAGTTAAGGATGTGCGCCTGCGGATACACTTCCCAGAGGAACAGAGCTAATCCTGTGTTTCAAGTGGCCCAAAGTGCTCCTCCTGACCATTAGTTACTCCTGCCTCCCGGCCGCATAGCTAAGGTGGGCACACTCAGGTTAAGTGCCTGGACAGTTTCCACTGCTCACACTCTGTCTCCTAGGATATCTGGTGTTTCACACTGAGCACTTACCTTAGGCCTGACACACACACTGACCCACACACACAAACAGGTGACACAAGTACACATTTGTACACACACATGTGCAAAACAGAGAGACAAATGCAAACAGGTGTTTCAGAGACTGAAGAAACAGTGGTTCACATGAAATGCATAGATTTCTTTATTTCTCACAGGAAAATGTTCATTCTGATCTTCAGATATGAAATATAGAGAAGTCCAACTTTCATGAAGGAGAATAAAGGCTAGATTTTGATAAAGGAAATGTAGAGAACTCCATATTTTGTGGTGGACAGTCCTTGTTTTATACATTAGAAATACAAAGAATTAAGTATTTCACACAGAAATGGTGGTGCCCAGAATTTCATTTATGAAATAGAGATAATTCCAATTCCATATTGGTTCCCCAGATCTTAATTACACACTTCATGCCAGTAAAATTTCATTGAGATTTTCATATAGGAAATGTATACAGTTTCAGAATTCAAGAAGGGAAGTGTATGCTCAACTTTTCATATCTAAAATATATAGAATTCCCCATTCATGTAGGAAAACAAGTGCACAGATATACATCTGTGAAACAGACAAGATTCCACTTATGATGAAGAAAATTATTCAAGTAGATTTTCAAATGGGAAATACCAATTTCCTATTTCAGGTAGAAACATCTGCACCCATTTTCTCACATGTGAAATAGATAAAATAACATATTTTATGCAGAAAAATCAACCTTTCAGGTAGAAACATCTGCACCCATTTTCTCACATATGAAATAGAGAAAATAACATATTTTATGCAAAAAAATCAACCTTTTGAGGTTTTCATCTGCACAAAGCAGGGCATGCAAAGCAAGTGGTCTGGAACAACCCAGAAGAATAGCATAGGAAGGGATGTGGGAGCGGCTCCAGGATGAGTGGGACCCCTGTGAACTTATGGCTTATTAATGTTGATGCATGGCAGAAACCATCACAATATTGTATAGTTATTAACCCCCAGTTGAATTTTAAAAACTACTATGTTTTGAGAAAAGTAAAAGAAGAAAGGGACTTGACTGCTCTATGGTGGCACAAATGGGAAGGAAATCCAAAATTGACAGGATGTATGTATGGATGTGGGAGTTGGACTGTGAAGAAGGCTGAGCACTGAAGAATTGATGCTTCTGAACTGTGGTGTTGGAGAAGACTCTTGAGAGTCCCTTGGACTGCAAGGAGATCCAACCAGTCCATTCTAAAGGATATCAACCCTGGGATTTATTTGGAAGGAATGATGCTAAAGCTGAAACTCCAGTACTTTGGCCACCTCATGCGAAGAGTTGACTCATTGGAAAAGACTCTGATGCTAGGAAGGATTGGGGGCAGGAGGAGAAGGGGACGACAGAGGATGAGATGGCTGTATAGCATCACTGACTAGACGGACATGAGTCTGAGTGAACTCCGGGAGTTGGTGATGGACAGGGAGACCTGGTGTGCTGCGGTTTATGGGGTCACAAAGAATTGGACACGACTGAGCGACTGAACTGAACTGAATTGGTGTACACCTAAAATTGATTCAGTGTGACATACATACAGCAGAAACTAAAGCAACACTGTTATGCAACTGTAGTCCAAATATGATTGTTGGAAATACATTACATGTCAACTATAATTCCAGCAGTGACTAAATAAATGGTAGCCCCGTTTGCAGTATATGTCCTTGAGGACATTATGCTAAGTTAAATACTTCAGTTAGAGGCGGACAAAAACCTTTACATCTACATGACATTGTGAAGTTCATATCCCTGTGTTATAGAAATAGAGTAGAATGTGGTCATCAGGCTAGTGGAAATGGCCCATGATGGCCCAAGTTACCAACTTTTAGTCACAGTTTCAATAAGCTCATCAAGGAAGATATTGTAATAGAGGCAGGGTGGAAAACGGAGCTGCAGGCCTCAGCCCAAGACCATTAGGGAAGTTAGAAAACCCAGCACCACCAACAGAAAGCCTCTCAGCAGAATGTACTGAAAGATATATTACAGCCTTCCCACAGGGCCCTCCAGGCCCTTGGGCCTTAGGCTGGGTAATGAACTGTGGAGCTTGGACAAGCTTGAAGACAGGCTGTGTCCTGCAGAGTCCTGGAGCCCTTGCTGATGGGAGGCCTCACTGGCACTCACTGGCCTGGCTCAGGTTTCAAAGCAATGACCAACGTGTCCCATCCCCACCTCCATGTCTGAACGGTTGTGGCAATCTCCATGGGTCACAGTGTATAGGACCAGCTCCCCATTTGGGTCGACTGGGGAGGCTGAGGATCAGCTGCATGCTGGGTACCTGGTTCCCTCATTGAAGGTGGCTGGGCAGTGTGTGAGGGCCTTGGTAAGGGAAGGGCACAGCGAACTGAGATCGGCCTCTTCTGGCTGGAACTGGGCACTGCTGGAATTAACAAGATTGGGTGCTAGATGAATGTTCTCAGACAGGATAACCAGGCTACACAGGGACCCCCTCCTTGTAACCAGGACCTTGGAAGGTAAAAGTCAATCTTTGGAATCTCCTTTCAGGGAGTAGGGAAAAATATTTGTTTCCCTTGAGGATTACAGGACACAATTAGCTGACCACCACCTTGTTCTTCGGAATCTCCTTTCAAGGAGTAGGGAATAATATTTGTTTCCCTTGAGGATTACAGGACATAATTAGCTGACTACCACCTTACCTCAAGAACACAAGATCTGACAGCAAGAAGTTTACAACAGCTAATCCCACCCCTCCCTCACGTTTCCTGTATGTGGTCTTTGCTGAAAGCTTTGAGGGAGTTTGCCATTTTTCTTTCCATTGACTTAGGCTTTTATTCTTTTTTAATACAAGCATTTAAAATTATAAGCACTTCTAGATATGCATCTCACGAATTCTGATGTGCTGTGGTTTTATTCTCACTCAGTTACAATATTTTCTAATCTTTCTTTTTATTTTTTACCTCTTTTTAAAATTTTATTTTAATTGGAGGTTAGTTACATTATTGTGGTGGCTTTTGCCATGCGTTCACGTGAATCACATGCATTCCCCACACTGATTCTCCCTCCCCATCCCATCTTTCAGGGTCATCCCCATGCACCAGCCCTGAGCACCCTGTCTCATGCATCAAAACTGGACTGGCGAGATCTATTTCATATATGATAATATACATGTTTCAATTCTATTCTCTCAAACCATCGCACCGTTGCCTTCTCCCACAGAATTGTAAAGTCTGTTCTTTACATCTGTGTCTCTTTTGCTGTCTCGCATATAGGGTCATTGTTACCATCTTTTTAAATTCCATATATATGCATTAATTTTTCTTTCTGATTTACTTTTCTTTGCATAATAGGCTCCAGTCTCATCCACCTGACTAGAACTGATTCAAATGCATTCTTTTTAATAGCTGAGTAATAGTCTACTGTCTATATGTACCACAAATTTCATCTCCATTCATCTGCCGATGGACATCTAGGTTGCTTCCATGTCCTATCTGTTGTAAACAGAGCTGCAATGAACATTGGGGCACACGTGTCTTTTAATTCTGGTTTCTTTGGTGTGTATGCCCAGCAGAGGAATTGCAGTTATATTTCCTGGTTTTTGAGGAATCTTTACATTGTTTTCCATAGTGGCTGTACTAGTTTCAATTCACACCAACAGTGTGAGAGGGTTCCTTTTTCTCCCCACCCTCTCAAACATTTATTGTTTGTAGACTTTTGGATAGCAGCCTTTCTGACTGGCCTGATATGGTACCTCACTGTGGTTTTGATTTGCATTTCTCTGATAATAAGTTGTGTTGAGCATCTTTTCATGTGTTTGATAGCCATCTGTGTGTGTTTTTTGGAGAAATGTCTGTTTAGTTATTTGGCCCATTTTTTGATTGGGTCGCTTACTTTTCTGGAATTGAGTGCAGGATTTGCTTGTATATTTTTTAGATTAGTTATTTTTCTGTTGCTTCATTTGCTATTATTTTTTCCCTTTCTGAATACTGTCTTTTCACCTTGCTTATAGTTTCCTTTGTTGTGCAAAAGCTTTAAATTTAATTAGGTCCCATTTGTTTTATTTTTGCTTTATTCTCATTATTCTGGGAGGTGGGTCATAGAGGATCCTACTGTGATTTACATCAGAGAATGTTTTGCCTATATTTTCCTGTAGGAGTATTATAGTTTGTGGTCTTACGTTTAGACCTTTGATCCACTTTGAGTTAATTTTTTGTGCATGGTGTTGAAAAGTGTTCTAGTTTCATTCTTTAATGAGTGGTTGTTGACCAGTTTTCCCAGCACCAATTGTTGAAAAGATTGTCTTCCCTTCATTGTATATTCTTGCCTCCTTTGTCAAAAATAAGGTGTCCATGCTACTGCTGCTAAGTCGCGACAGTCATGTCCGACTCTGTGCGACCCCAGAGGACAGAGGACAGCAGCCCACCAGGCTCACCCGTCCCTGGGATTCTCCAGGCAAGAACACTGGAGTAGGTTGCCGTTTACTTCTCCAGTGCATGAAAGTGAAGTCGCTCAGTCTTGTCTGAGTCTTTGCGACCCCATGGACTGCAGCCTTCCAGGCTCCTCTGTCCATGAGAGTTTCCAGGCAAGAGTACTGGAGTGGGTCGCCAGCGTCTTCTCCAAAGGTGTCTATAGGTGCGTGGATTTCTCTCTGGGCTTTGTATTTTATTCCACAGATCTATATTTTTGTGTTTGTTCCAGTACCATACTGTCTTGATGACTGTTGCTTTGTAGTATAGCCTGAAATCAAGCAGACTGATTCCTGCAGTTTCATTCTTCCTTCTCAAGATTGCTTTGGCTATTCAAGGTTTTTTGGATTTCCTTACAAATTGTGAAATTATTGGTTCTAGTTCTCTGAAAAATACCCTTGGTATCTTAATAGGGCTTGCATTCAAGCTATAGATTGCTGTGGGTAGTATATTCATTTTCACTATATTGATCCTTCCATTCCATGAACACTGTCTATTTCTCCATCTATTTTTGGCATTCATCAGTGTTTTATAGTTTTCTATCTGTAGGTCTTTTATTTCTGTAGGTAGATTGTGACTTTTAAGGGCATAAGCCACCCATCTCCTTGCATGGCTCTGCAATAAAGCATATCTATGTTTTAAACTCCAGTGTTTCAATATTGCTTGGCCTAAGGATGTTGGTTGCATGGGTATTTTGTTACAGTAGCAAGTTATCTTTCAAGTCTATGGAGGGTAACAAACTCTCTGAGAGAATGTCTCAGTTCAAAACCACATACACTCAGAAAAGTATGAGCAGTTTTTCCTTCTGTATAAAGCAAATTAGCAGAGATTGATAGCTCCCCCAGTTGCCAGGTGAATTTAGGACCAGTGTGACAAAGGTTGTCATCTGCTCTTACTCAAGGACTACTTACTTTTTTGAAATTTTTGTAATGAGCTGATTTTCTAGGATGCATATATAGAGTATATCTTTTTTCTTGTCAGTATTTTAGTAGTTTGCTTATTGTATGCATCAAATTATATTTTAATAGTTACTCCAAAACAAAAAAAGCTTTCCTTCCATTGTGTCTTTGAGGAGAGGATTTCTGGATAGGTTATAAATTCTGAATTTTGTCTTCATCTGTATTACCCCTGGACAATCCGTTTTTCTTAACCAGTTGTTTTCTGTGTTGTGGAGACATACTTCATAGGGTGAACAGAGAGATAAAGATACAGCAGTACCAAGTGGAAAGAAGAAACTATATTATGGAATAAATTGTATTCTCTCAGAATGTGTATGTTGAAGCTCTAACAGTCTGTACTTTATGTATAGTCACACTGCATAAATTATAATTTATTTCTGACCCTTTTTGGAAATAGGGTCTCTATAGGTAGTTGGGTTAATATGACTGGCACTTTATAAGAGCAGGAGATCAGTCACAATCAACACAGAGACATTACTATATGAAGACAAAGGCAAACAATGGCCAGTCACAATCCAAAAGAGACGTCTGAAGAAGACAAATCTGCCTATTATTTGATTACTGACTTGATCCCCAGGGTTTGGAGACAACATTTATTGAAGCTACCTAGTATGGGCCACTTTGTAATGGCAACATTAGCAAACCAGTACATGCACTTTCTCTGGAAAAAAAAGCTGTCAGTTCCAAATCAGACATCCTTTTCTAACTTTTTTCTTTAATTTCTTTATTTTAATTGGTGGTTAATTACTTTACAATATTGTATTGGCTTTGTCATACATATATTTTCAGGGAATGGAAAATGCTAAAGAGCTCTTTTTCCCATCAACTGATAATCCTCTTGGATTCCTCATGTTCCCTAAGAGCTTTCACTGTCTCTTTAGAGATTCAACTGGGCTAGAACATAGTCCTCTTTCATGGGTCAAGTTGATCTATTAAAATGAGCATAATTCACAGGCAGTGGTAGATGAAAACAAGCACATCAGGAAGGCAGTCTGACCTCATTAAAAATATACAGTCCTCTCCTTTTAAATCCTAGGAGGCAAATGGTAGTGACCAAGGCATTGCTGTCTGTTGCATTAGTGAAATCACAAAGTTGTGATGTCATGGTCAACCTCCCCTCACCAAGACAGTAGGCTGCAGTAGCCATGAGGCAGCCTAGAGGATCACAAGTCCTCTCAAACCATTGGAGCTGCCTGGGCCTGCCCCCACACAGTTGGCCAGGTGGGCATGTTGGTGTCACCTTGTCCACAGCAGAGTTTGTTGTCTATGGCCGCCACTCTTCTCTCCAGTCCTCTGGATTCCTGAGACCCCCAAAAGGCCACCATTCTAGCTTCCTGACTACATATCTGAAAAAAAAAAAAAAACAGGAACACAATCCAGTCCAGACTGAAGGGCCCCAACCCATGGAGAGGTACATGGTCCTCAACCTCAACAGGGCCGCTATGAGCAGCAAAACCACAGCTCCAGGCAAGCTCACCATTAACACTTTGAGGCATGCCAGTGACACATCCCCAGCATTGATAAAGGGTATAGATTTCAAGTCCTTTACCAGCTCAAGAAACTGTGCTAGCAAGACCTCTCCACCATCCACATTAGCCATGCCTGGAAGAGTCTATACTGCAGCACATCAGGACCAAGGCATGCTCAAATAAGAATATTGGAGGTAACAGTACAGGTACAGTAGGCCTTGAAGAAGACAAACACACAAAGTGAAGCCATATAGAGGCTTTTAATGCCAGTTTTGGAGAGAAAATGCTCATCTCCCAGATGATCAGATCAATAGGATTCAAATCACTAACAACACTCAGCTTAGCTAAAAGGAAGTGCAGGTTCCCTCTATGGAACTTAATTAATCTCAGTGCAGGCCTGTCTTCAGCCTCTCAATTCCATTGCTTAAATGTTTCCAGTCAGTCAGCAGGGAACTCAAAATTTGGACAACGGATGGGCACTCATGGAATTCAGTGAAGACTCTAAGAACACAGAATCTTTCCCAGGCCAGAGACTGCTACAGGTAGGTGATATGATGGAGGAAGTTGGAAAGGAGACTGAAGAGGAGATTTCTGAGCTACGATCTGACTTCCTGAGGTGGTGGGAACTGCTTCAAACATGCCTAGAGGCTTGTCAAATTTAATAAAGAAATGTGGCCACTGCCCTGTGAGCTTTTATGGTCTTAGTGCCTCAACATACCAGACTCGATGGACGTGAGTCTGAGTGAACTCCGGGAGTTGGTGATGACCAGGGAAGCCCGGTGTGCTGCGATTCATGAGGTCACAAAGAGTCGGACATGACTGAGTGACTGAACTGACCTGAACTGATGCCAGACTAGACCAAGTGCAGTGTCACCACTTAGAAATTCAGGACATATTTCTGTTTGCCTTTCTATTCAGCATAAAGTGATGGGACTGGATGCCATGGTCTTAGTTTTTGAATGTTGAGTTCTAAGCCAGCTTTTTCACTGTACACTTTCACTTTCATCAGTACAGACTTTCCATTCCTCTTCGCTTTCTGACAAACGGTGGTGTCATCTGCATATCTGAAGTTTTCATATGCACATCAGAAATATGCAGATATTTCTGGGGTCGGTGGAACTTCCCAGAGACTTGCTGTATCAGACTTGTTCCAACACCTTGAATACTTCATAGAGCTGGAGCCAGGACTCAGCTATAGTGGACGGTTCTCATAAGCATTATTCAGTTCAGTTGAGTCACTCAGTCATGACTGACTCTTTGTGGCCTCATGGACTACAGCACACCAAGCTTCCCTGTTCCTCACCAGCTCCCCCTTGCTTGCTCAGCCTTGTGTGCATTGAGTCAGGATGCCATCCAACCATCTCATCCTGTGTCATCCCCTTGTCCTCCTGCCTTCAGTCTTTCCCGGGTTAGCGTCTTTTCCAGTGCGTCAGTTCTTCACATCAAGTAGCCACACTGTTGGAGCTTCAGCATCATTCCTTCCAATGAATATTCAGGACAGAGTTTCTTTATGATTGACTGGCTGATCTTCTGGAAATCCAAGAGGCTCTCAAGAGTCTTCTCCAACACCACAATCAAAAGTGTCAACCCATTCTTTGGCGTTCAGCTTTCTTTATGGTCCAGTTCTCAAACCCATCCATGACTACAGGAAAAGCCATATCTTTGACTGGATGGACCTTTGTCAGAAGATTAACGTCTCTGCTTTTTAATGTGCTCTCTGGGTTTTTCATAGCTTTTGTTCCAAGGAGCAAGTGTCCTTGAATTCCATGGCTGCACTCAGCATCTGGAATGATTTTGGAGTTGAGGAAAGTAAAGTCTGTCAGTGTTTCCACTGTTTGCCTTTCTATTCAGCATGAAATGATGGGACTGGATGCCATGACCTTCATTTTTTGAATGTTGAGTTCTAAGCCAGCTTTTTCACTGTCCACTTTGACTTTCATCAGTACAGACTCTTCCGTTCCTCCTCGCTTTCTGACAAAGGGTGGTGTCATCTGCATATCTGAGGTTGTCGTCTGCACATTTGAAATATGCAAATCTGCATACAGATTTCTCAGGGACAGGTAAGTTGCTCTGGTGTTGGTGTTTCCTTAAGCATTTTCCAGTTTGTTGTGATCCACACAGTCCAATGCTCTAGCATACTCAGTGAAGCAGAACTGCATGTTTTTCTCAAATTATCTTGCTTTTTCTGTGATCCAGCGGTTGTTGGCAATATACTCTCTGGATCTTCTGCCTTTTCTATGTCTCTCTTGACCATCTAGAAGTTCTTGGTTCACTTGCTGTTGAAGACTTGGAGACTTTGAGCATTCCTTTGCTAGTGTGTGAGATGAGTGCAATTTTTGGTAGTCTGAACATTCTTTGACATGCTGTTTCTTTGGGATAGTAGTGAAAACTGACCTTTTTCAGTACTGTGGCCACTGCTGAGTTTTCCAAGTTTGCTGGCCTATTGAATACAGCATTTTCATAGTCTCATTATTTAGGAATTGACATAGTTCACCCGGAATTCCATCACCTCCACTATTGGGGGCCAGCATGAGGAATCCCACCTGTGACAAGGTCATACAGAAGGAAGCCTGACAAATGCAAGGACGTGATCAGGTTTCAGGAGTTCCCCCTGGAATTTTCTGAGTATCCACTCCCCCAAAAAATAGGAATCTGCTGGCCTCCATACTCTGCTTTTCCACTCTTCTAATATTCTCTGGAAAAAAGTCAAATCAGGGTTAAACCCACTCTGATAACTCTCTTGCTTGCCTAACAGGTTCCCCAGACCTCTTACAGCTTGTGAATTGCTTACAGCCCCCAACCGCGAGAGGCACAAAGCTTAAAAGCATCTTAAAGAAACAGAGCCTTTTCTAAAGAGTTAAAAATCATATCGGTGACGGGTTTTCACTGTTGACTCAATGATTGCTGTCAGGCTTCCATATGCTTTATCTTTTAGGCGCCTGGGAGGATGTTAATCAATGTAAATGGGGTATGGGAAAAGATATATAGTAGTTTGATATTAGCAACACTAGACTTTTGAGTTAATTACTTTTCTTTTGTTATAAATCACTGTACTCCTTTTTACTTGTTATAAATTGCTGTATCTTTACTATGTAAGAATGTAACTTTATTTAGTGCTTTCTGAGAGTGACACCAGACTTTGGGAAGATCAACACAAATAAGTCTCTTGGTTGCTGTAAAATGTTAATTGGCCCTTTTTGGCTAGAAGATGATGTAAATCACCTAAGATTTGTGTATACAATTAGGTATGCAGAGAAAAAAGCCTGTTTTTGGTGAGTCTGGGCTGTTAATGTTGCATAACTTTGTGTTACCTATGATCTCCATGTTTTATCAAAAGTATAAAAGGCCTTCTGAACAATAAAGGGTGGACCAGTTTCTCGGACTAGTCTCTCTGCCTAGTTTCTTGGGAATCTGGCTCCTCCCATCTCTCTCTCTCTCTCTCTCTTTTTCTCCCTCTCCTCTTTACTCTAATTTCAGGCTGAATTCCCATCTGGAGCGGGGTGGCTCACCAAGTCTACTTACTTGTCCTGGCTTCTAAGACCCGTGTGAAATGGAGCCTAAGGCAGGTCACCCTTCAATACTCAAGTGGGCACCAGTGGCCCAATGTAGATAGTGCAAGCTCCTTGTCTGGAGCTTTATTGGCCTTCCCCTTAAACCAAGTTATTCAGCCTCTTTTCTCCACTTAATTTTCCTACTACACTATTTCTTCCTAATCTAATCTTATATTAATAAATAAATAAGCTTTCCTCGCCAACGCCGTCCCCGCTTTGAATTCCCTGGATCCACCAGGGCTGGACTCCGGCAAGTGGCGCCTGGAACAGGGTATTTGAGGGTAGGTTTCCCCCAGTGTGCAGTTTTCAGGACAGCTAGGACCCCACTCAGGGTGTCACGGACCCCCCTGCATAAGATAGGTAGGGAAAAAGGGGTAGGAAATTTTGGGTTGAAAGAAACCCAGTTAAGAGGTTGAAAGAAACCCAGTTAAGATTGAAAGAAACCCAGTTGAAGGGTTGAAAGAAACCCAGTTTAAGAGTTGAAACAAACCTGCTTTCTAGAGGTTGAAAGAAACCTGCTTTCTTCAGTTTGAAAACCCCCCTTTGCCAAAGGTAATACCCTTGACAAGGTAGACTTTTCTATAAGACTTAATTTTCTGACATGGGTAACAGTGAATCAAAAGAAAGACAGCTTTTTATAGGAGTAATCTTGCAGTTGCTAACTAAACGAAGAATTAAATTTAAGAAATTCAACATTCATTCAATTTTTCATTTGTACAAGAACAGTGTCCTTGGCTTCAGGAAGAAGGCACTGTTAACTTAGATACCTGGGAGAGAGTAGGGAAACAATTAAAAACTTACCATGCTGAACATGGCTCAGAGAAGGTGCCTACTGATGCCTTTTCCTTATGGAATATAATTAGGGATGCTCTAGACCCTGCCCGTGAATCTGAAAAAGTACATCTTAAAGAGAAAAGTGCAGAGAAAAGGGTATCTATCGAAGAGGAGAGTGAGGAAAAGGAGGCTATACCTAGCTATTGGCAGTTGAATGAAATGTTAGCTGCAATGACTGCCCAGGAAAAGGTAAAAGATAGAGATGAGAAAAAAAGACCAGTTTTCAGATGAAGAAGATTCAGAAAAGGAAGTAAACTCAAGATCATTCTGATGAGGATTGGCCTTTATTAAATAAAGATGCTCAACGGAGTTTAAGAGAAACTTCTCCAATTAGATCATCTACTCCAAGGAGCTTAAGAAAAACTTCCCCAACCAGACCACTTGCTCCCAGGAATTCAAGAGAAATTTCCTCAATTAAGCCTTCTGTTTCCAGAGGCTCAAGAGAAATATCCCCTATCAGGTCATATGCATCTAGGAGCTTAAGACAGACATCCCCAGATAGAACATCCATAAGATTTAAACACCAAACAGATAAAAAAAAATCCCCAAAGTACAAAGAAAGTGACATAGGATACCCCCTCACCCCCCTCCTTATAAGGGTGAGGGGCCTCCACTAGAAGTTCCCTGAAGAAGGGTTTTCTCTAGCTCTGATGATGAATTTGATCCCCACCTTGAGGCTTGTTTCCCCATAATATTTGATGGAAGTGGTGGGGGAAGAGCCCACCACTGGGAACCCATTCCAATGAAAATGATTAAAAAACTGAAACAGGCTTGTGCTTTGTATGGGCCTAACGCCCCATACACTGTATCATTGGTAGAGGCTTTAACGGGCAGATGGATGACACCCCATGACTGGAAGAGAGTCGCTAAAACTTGTCTATCTGGAGGGCAATATGTACTTTGGAAAGCTGAATATGAAGATCTTGCCCCAAAACAGGCTGATGCTAACCAAAAATATAGGCCAAGGTATATTATAAAAAGTATGTTGGCAGGGACTAATGATTTTGGAACACTTAAGAGATCAGATGGGATTAGACAGAAACACCTTAAACCAAGTAACCACCTGCACCCTTGGGGCTTGGCGCTTGTGCTGAAGGAACAGAATCAACCTCTTCCTTCTCAAATGTTAAACAAAAACCAGAAGAGCCATATGAGGACTTTATATCAAGACTTGCAGAGGCAGTCCACAGAGTAATTTCCAATACTGAGGCAGCTGAATACTGATAAAACAACTGGCATTTGAAAACGGTAATTCTACATCCTATTAAAATAACTGGGCAAATAATAGATTATATCAGGCAATGTGCAGATATAGGACCAGCAATGATGCAGGGCGTTGCCATAGCTGTAGCCATGAAGAAATTCCTATCAGCAGGCAGTACAGTCCTTTTTTACAAACAAGAAAAACCCATCAAAGAGTCATTCTCATAGTCCAGGCCTGAATATTTATTTATCCAAGGCCTGCTTCTCTTGTGGATGAGAAGGGCACTTTATGCGCACTTGTCCCCAAAAAGCAGATGGTTCTTCTTTGCCGAATTCTGCCTCCCCGGCAGTGTCTGCTAATCTCCCTAGGTCTCCTTGCCCTCATCAGAAAGGATATCACTGGGCTAGGGATTGTAGATCAAGATTCCCTAAAAACAGAACCTTGTTAGTTCCTGACCAACAGTCGGGAAACGAGTTGAGGGGCCAGCCCCAGGCCCTGACAACAATTGGGCAGCCTCACTGAACCCATTCATTCCCTTCCTCCCGTCACAGAACTCATCAGAGCAACCCCAGGCAGCACAGGACTGGACCTCAGTTCCACCACCTCAACAATATTAACACCAGATAGCCCCACTATAAAAATCCCTACAGGAGTTAAAGGCCCATTACCAACTGGTTTAGTAGGAATTATATTAGGCAGAAGTTCCTTAGCTATGCAAGGTCTCACAATTATCCCTGGAGTAGTTGACTCAGATTATACAGGAGAAATCCAGATAATGATTTCACCCCCAACTAAAACTTTCCAAATTCATCAGGGATAAAGAATAGCACAGCTTTTGCTTTTGCCTTACTGGGCTGCCATAGGGCACACAGCTACTCAGAGTGAAAGGCAGGAGAAAGGATTTGGGTCTAGTGATATGGTTTTGGATAACAGAAATTACTCAGAAACATCCTATGAAAACTATTCTGATTAATGGCAAGTCTATTGCGGGGTTATTAGACACAGGAGCAGATGTTTCTTGCATTTCAGGAAAAGACTGACCCAGCTCCTGGCCAACACATACCGAAAATAACTTGGTGGGGATAGGAAGAGCCCCCACAGTGGCTAAAAGTGCAAAAATTTTAGATTGGCAAATTGAGGATTCCTGTGGAACTTTCCAACCTTATGTCGTTCCTTCACGCCCCCTTACCCTGTGGGGGAGGGACGTGCTGTCTCAAACAGGAGTGTTACTTTTTAACCCTGATGATAAAGTGACCTCTCAGATGTTGCAGATGGGCTATGATCCATCAAGGGGATTGGGTAAAAACAGGCAGGAATAATTGAGCCAATTTGCCCAACTCCTCGCAAGCTACGCGCTGGATTGGGATATCCAAAATTATAATGGAGGCCATTGTTTTTACTGCTGACCCCATTACATGGAAATCTCAGGATCTGGTGTGGGTGGAACAATGGCCTCTGCCTAAAGAAAAATTACTGGCAGCTAAAGCGTTAATCTTTGAACAACTAGAATTGGGACACACTGAGCCCTCCAATAGCCCCTGGAACACTCCTATTTTTGTCATTAAGAAAAAATCTGGTAACTGGTAACTTTCACAGGATTTGAGAGCTATTAATGCCACCATGGAGGACATGGGGGCCTTAAAGACTGGGCTCCCTTCCACAGTAGCCGTTCCAGAGGGACATAATATAATTGTGATTGATTTACAAGATTGTTTTTTCACTATTCCCTTAAATCCTGAGGGTAAAAAGCAATTTGCCTTTAGTCTGCCATCAGTTCGGTTCAGTCGCTCAGTCGTGTCTGACTCTTTGCAAACCCATAAATCACAGCATGCCAGGCCTCCCTGTTCATCACAATCTCCCAGAGTTCACTCAGACTCACATCCATTGAGTCCGTGATGCCATCCAGCCATCTCATCCTCAGTCGTCCCCTTCTCCTCCTGCCCCCAATCCCTCCCAGCATCACAGTCTTTTCAGTGAATCAGCACTTCACATGAGGTGGCCAAAGTACTGGAGTTTCAGCTTCAGCATCATTCCTTCCAAAGAAATCCCAAGGCTGATCTCCTTCAGAATGGACTGATTGGATCTCCTTGCAGTCCAAGGGACTCTCAAGAGTCTTCTCCAACACCACCGTTCAAAAGCATCAATTCTTTGGTGCTCAGCCTTAACCCAGGCATTGACAGATAGAGGTCTAAAAATTGCCCCAGAAAAAATTCAAATCAATCTGTCCATAACTTACTTAGGAAGAGTCATAAATTCAGAAACAGTGACTCATGCCCCGCTGCAATTGAGAAACGACCATCTTATTACTTTAAATGATTATCAAAAACTCTTAGGTGATATTAATTGGATTAGACCGTATTTAAAATTAACCACTGCCGAATTGAAACCTCTTTTTAACATCTTACTCGGGGATCCTGATCTAACTTCTAAAAGACAATTAACAGCTGCGGCTCAGGAAGCCCTAGGCAAGGTAGAAGCAGCCTTATCGAGTAGTTATGTAAAAAGAATTGATTTGATGATGACTTGGCAGTTCCTTTGTCTAGCTACTCCAACATCGCCTACGGGAGTTCTGTGGCAAAGCGGCCCTTTAGAATGGATCCATCTTCCCGCCCAAGCTAAAAAAGTCGTGGCTTCTTATCCTGGTTTAATTGCCACATTAAGGCTAAAAGGAAAGAAACAGAGCATTGAATTGTTTGGTAAAGAGCCATAAGAGATTGTAATTCCATAGAATAAGGAGCAGCTTGATGCTCTTCTAATGTTTGACGAAGATTGGCAGATTGCTATAGGGAATTACTGGGGTCAAATTTTGCATCATTTACCCTCGCATGTTTTGCTAAATTTTATGTCCAAGCATCCAGTTATTTTCCCTCTTAGATGTAAACAGTTCCCTATTCCAGATGCTCAGATAGCCTTTACTGATGGATCAGCTAACAGTAAAGCCTCTATAGTCACAAGAGATCGTCAGAAAGTTTTGGAAACACAAGAAACTTCAGCTCAAAGAGCTGAAATCACAGCTATTATTGAGGCTTTTGATATGTTTGCAGAGGAGGAATTTAGTCTTTACTCTGACTCTCAATATGTGATCAGGCTGTTTCCACACATTGAGACCGCAGTTCTGCCCGAAAACAAAACTGCTATCTTCCATTTATTAACTAGACTTCAGCAGCAAATTTGGAAAAGAAATCAGGCATTCTTTATCAGCCGCATTCGGGCTCATTCCGGTCTGCCTGGCCCTTTAAATGCTCTTAATGATCTGGCAGATTCGCTAACCAGGATTTTAGTAGCTTCTGTTTTTGAAGAAGCCCGAGCTTCTCATTCACTTCATCATCAGAATACCACTGGCTTATAATACCAGTTTCAAATTCCTTGAGAATCTGCCCAAGAGATTGCTCGCTCCTGCTTACATTGTCCTACTACCATGAATGCTTTGCCTTTGGGAGTTAACTCTCACGGTCTCAAACCTAATGCACTCTGGCAAATGGATGTAACTCATGTCTCTTCATTTGGAAAATTGTCTTTTGTTCATGTAACTGTGGATACCTTTTCTCATGTTATTATTGCTACTGCTCATACAGGGGAAGCAGTTAAAGATGTAATACAACATCTCTTTACATGTTTTTCATTTCTGGGCTTGCCAAAAGCTTTAAAAACTGATAATGCTCCTGCTTACACTTCTAAATCTTTTCAGCAATTCTGTACAAGGTTTCAAATTAAACATAACACTGGCATCCCTTATAATCCACAGGGACAAGCCATCGTGGAAAGAGCACATCAAACACTGAAAATCCATATTAAAAAAACTAAAAGAAAGGAAATTTAAATATAGTTCCCCCCATCAGATTTTGCAACTTGCTCTTTTCATAGTAAATAACTTAAATGCTGACTCATCCAAAAACACTACAATGCTTCGTCATTGGTGCCCGGAGCAATTGAATGCAAAACCATTAGTAAAATGGAGGGACCTTCTCTCTGGACAATGGAAAGGTCCCAACCCCTTATTAACCAGCAGGTGAGGGTATGCTTGTATTTTTCCACAGGACACAGACTCTCCAATTTGGGTCCCAGACATACTGATTCGCCATGTCTCAGCTCCCCAGATACCAGACTCCCCCACCACCACAATCTCTAAAGAGAAAGAAGTCTCCTCTCCCCCCACTCCTTCCATCAACACGGGAAGCACAGCTGACCCCAGGACAGCTGACATCAGAGATCCCAGATAAGCAAGAAATGGAGCCACCCACTGAACAGATGTCATAACTTCAGATACAGGATATAGCTCCCCCTAATTTTTTACCTTGCAGGAATCCATTAGGACGCCCAGCTCAGTCAACCCAACTAGACTCCATACTCACCTGGGGACAGATTAAGGTTCTCTGTCACCAGGCACAGGGGATGGTTTCCCTACAGGGATCTTCGGTCTCTCCTGAAAATGTGTTTATTGCCATGCTTGCTTTGCTCTCTTGCCAGGTAAGCACCTCTCCCATTCCAACCAAATATTGGGCATTTCTCCTGGATCCTCCAACTTTCCAAGTTGTTACTTGGAACAGTGACCCCATATGGGTTAATACAGACCAACCTCGCCTTTTGGGAGGATATTATACTTCCTATATAAAAGACCAATACCCCATTAACTTCAATTATACCTTTAAAGGACTAGCAGATGATTTTCCTGTTTGCTTTAATTTTCCTTCTGGCCATACAGGAAACTTCATTACCAAGAGAGGATTCATTGGAGCCTCCACAAAAGCAGTTATGAGAGATTCCCCAACCTCTCAATCTGCATCTAAAGGGGATCGGTCTGTTGGGATTTACAAGCTCATATGCCTGGGGTCCTTGACCCCTATAAGTCCTTGTCTCTCAAAACTCCATCAGAATATCCAAATTGTGACAATGTTGCTCTCTCGGATGTCATATGGACAACTATAGGTGATCATTCAGGATATCCAATTTGGAAATCTTGTACTTATAATTCGAGAATTGATTACAGAATACCAGAGGAAAAAATTGTACAATTCAGGACCAGAGCAACCCAAATCCAGGCCAGGACCCTGAGTCCGATGATGGCTTTAGCAATAGGTTTGACAATTGGAAAGAATATTCAGTTCCTTGGCCGTTAGTCACCACTAGATGGCATCATAATTAATTTGTTCCCCCTTATGCTGTCTTCTACGGCTAAAGGTAAAACCTTTTGGCAGCCAGAAACTTGGAAAGCCCTTGCCGCTACTGCCCCTATTATTTTAACCCGACCAAAAAATACCTCTATTTACTCCATTTTAGCTTGTCTACCCTCTCCTTATGTTTTTCTTTTCACTAACAATTTGGGAAGACTTAACATATGATTGAATTATACAGGTGGATCCAATGTAATCTCTTGTAAACAATGTATGCTTTCATCTTGTTTAATTCCTCAATATGATATTTGCTCTTTCATGGTTTTAAAACATCCGCCCTATCTCATGGTACCTGTAATTGTAGCCACGTATTGGTATGATAACCACGTCCTAGCTGTGCTGCAACAGCTACAAGATTTAATGCAGACAGGACAGTTTGTGGGCTTACTTATTTTGGGAATATCAGCTTTGATAACTGCTGTTATCAAATTACTTCTGTTACTGTGGTGGCATTATCATTGTCTCAACAAGTTCATACCGCCCAATATGTTGATACTGAATCCAAAAATGTTTCTCTAACATTGGCAACTCTGGAAGTTATAGATAGGAAACTAGAAATGAGGATTGATGCCCTAGAAGAAGCAATAATGCATATTGGGACTGAATTACAGAGTCTGAAAGCAAAAATGGCTCTTTCATGTCATGCTGACTACCGGTGGATATATGTTACATTCCTGAAAGTAAACCAGACAGATTTTGAATGGAAAAGAATCAAAAATCATACTTTAGTTGTTTGGAACATTCCCAGTTAGATTTTACCACCACTGGAGAAGCCAATGACTTTTTCCATACCTTGTCTAATTTCATTTCTGGAAAAACTATTCTGTCTACTGTTTCTAGTTATGTTGCTGTGGGTGCCATAATCTCGCTCCTCATAATCATTCTTCCTTGTATTGTCAGGATTCTTCAGCAGAGCATTGGAAATCTCGTGACAGAAGTGACCTGATTTTTTTAAAAAATAATAAAAACGGGGGAGATGTCAGGGGACAGCATGAGGAATCCTGCCCGTGACAAGGTCATGAGGAAGGAAGCCTGGCAAACGCAAGGATGTGATCATGTTCCAGGGGTTCCCCCTGGAATTTCCTGAGCATCCACCCCCCCAAAAAATAGGAATCTGCTGACCTCTGTACTCTGCTTTTCCACTCTTCTAATATTCTCTGGGAAAAAGTCAAATCAGGGCTTTAGTCTTCTGCATTTAAAAGGGATGTTTCAGTTAAACCCACTCTGATAACTCTCTCACTTGCCTAACAGGTTCTCCAGACCTCTTACAGCTTGTGAATTGCTTACAGCCCCCAGTCGCGAGAGGCACAAAGCTTAAAAGCATCTTAAAGAAACAGGGCCTTTTCTAAAGAGTTAAAAATCATATCAGTGATGGGTTTTCACTGTTGACTCAATGATTGCTGCCAGGCCTCCATATTCTTTATCTTTTAGGCGCCTGCTGCTGCTACTGCTGCTGCTAAGTCGCTTCAGTCATGTCCGACTCTGTGCGACCCCATAGACAGTAGCCCACCAGGCTCCCCCATCCCTGGGATTCTCCAGGCAAGAACACTGGAGTGGGTTGCCGTTTCCTTCTCCATTTAGGCGCCTGGGAGGATGTTAATCAATGTAAATGGGATATGGGAAAAGATATATAGTAGTTTGATATTAGCAACACTAGACTTTTGAGTTAATTACTTTTCTTTTGTTATAAATCACTGTACTCCTTTTTACTTGTTATAAATTGCTATATCTTTACTATAAAAGAATGTAAATTTATTTAGTGCTTTCTGAGAGTGACACCAGACTTTGGGAAGATCAACACAAATAAGTCTCTTGGTTGACAAAACCTTATCAGAAAAAGGCTGTAAAATGTTAATTGGCCCTTTTTGGCTAGGAGATGATGTAAATCATCTAAGACTTGTATATACAATTAGGTATGCAGAGAAAAAAGCCTGTTTTTGGTGAGTCTGGGCTGTTAATGCTGCATAACTTTGTGTTACCTATGCTGCAGCTGTTACCTATTATGCAGCTGTTAATGCTGCCTAACTTTGTGTTACCTATGATCTCTATGTTTTATCAAAAGTATAAAAGGCCTTCTGAACAATAAAGGATGGACCAGTTTCTCGGACTAGTCTCTTGACCTAGTTTGTTGGGAATCTGGCTCCCCCATCTCTCTCTCTCTCTTTCTCCCTCTTCCTCCCTCTCCTCTTTACTCTAATTTCAGGCTGAATTCCCATCTGGAGCGGGGTAGCTCACCAAGTCCACTTACTTGTCCTGGCTTCTAAGACCCGTGTGAAAGGGAGCCTAAGGTGGGGCACCCTTCTATACATAAGTGGGCACCGGTGGCCCAACGTAGATGGTGCAATCTCCTTGTCCAGAGCTTTATTGGCCTTCCCTGTAAACCAAGTTATTCAGCCTCTTTTCTCCACTTAATTTCCCTACTACACTATTTCTTCCTAATCTAATCTTATATTAATAAATAAATAAGCTTTCCTCGCCAATGCCGTCCCCGCTTCTAATTCCCTGGATCCACCAGGGCTGGACCCTGACGCTCCACTAGCTTTGTTCATAGTGGTGGTTCCTAACGACCAGTTGACATATTGATCCAGGAAGTCTGGCTTTAGCTGAGTGAGCACACCATCGTGGTTATCTCAGTCATTATCAATAGTTCTTATGTGTATTCTTGGCACCTCTTCTTAGTATCTTCTGCTTCCATTAGGTCCATATCATTTTTGTCCTTTATTGTGCCCCTCTCTGCATGAAATATTCCCTTGGTATGTCTAATTTTCTTGAGGAGATCTCTAGTCTTTCTCAGTCTATGGTTTTCCTCTATTTCTTTGCATTGAATGCTTAGGAAAGCTGTCTCTCTCTCCTTGCTATGCGTCAGAACTCTGCATTCAGGTGAATATATCTATCCTTTTCTCCTTTGCTTTTCATTTCTCCTATTTACTCAGCTATTTGAAAGGCCTTCTCAGACCACCATTTGCCTTTTTGCAGTTCTTCTTGGGGATGGTTTTCATCACTTCCTCCCATACAGTGTTACAAACCTCTGTCTGTAGTTCCAAGCATATATCACACCTAGTGACCTGGGGAATGCAGTGAGCCAGCCAGCAGTCTCCATCACAGCTGAAGGTGGTGGGGCTGTAACTGCCACCCTACCTAATCCGAGGCCTTACTCTTTATTACTAATGTCATCATTTTATTTAATCCTCCAACCCCTCCCCCCACAATCTGGTTGCCATTCAGATTTGATGCATGAGACAGGGTGCTCAGGGCTGGTGCACTGGGATGACCTAGAGAGTAGGATATGAGCTGGTCTGTCTGCTTTGACACAACCCTTCAGCCAGATGGCTGTGGAGTGCAAACAGGGGGAAAATGAAAAGGCTTGAGCTCAAAGTCCTGGTCAGGCCTCGAGGGATCTCCAGCTCAGCTCACACTCTAGAGTAAAACTGAAGCACTCCCTAATATTGACAATTCAGGATCTTTCCCTCCCCTGTCCTCCCCCACCCCAGTCATCAGGTTCCTTGGGACGTTCTTCTCCCCACTCCACCATGGCTGAGCGACAGAACTGAACTGATGCCTTATTTCCACCTGTAATCCTGTGCAGTGTTCAGTGATCCTGTTCATGGTTTAGTATGCATTTTTAAAAGTGTTAGTCTTGTTTGAATGCCTTAAGTTGGAAAATGGCAGCATTGACCCACCAGCTCTTCAGTGCTAAGATCAGCAGCCTATTGGAGATTAGGATACCTGGCTGGTGGGGTTGCACAGACTCGAGCTCTCTTCCAGAATGTAGCTCTCTGCCAGTCTCTGAAGGTGCTGTGCTATCTCTTCAGTTAGCAACAGGTGTGATGAAAAACATACCTCTGCCCCAACCACTGTGGATGACCTGCCTCAATCAAACTACCCAGCCTAGAAGTATAAATATGAATCCACCTCATGGAAGCCAACAGGGAACTTTTCCCAGCAGCCAAAGAGCTCATCTTGTGAGTGTCTCTGTGTGTGTGTTTTCTTTGTGGGCATGTCTTTTCCTGAGTGATGGATCTTGGCTTTTCCTGGTTTCTTCCTTGCTGTGCCTCTGATGGCCATTGGAAGCTGTAGTAGGAAATGAGAGAGTGAGGATGGATGGTCTGGCTTCTTTCTCTCTCTCTCATTTTTTTTTTAACACACTAAGCAGCTCATGGGATCTTAGTTCCCCATGCATAGATTGAACCTGTAAACCTGTACTGTTGACAGTGGAAACACCAAATCCTAACCAGGACTTACACCTGGTTGAAAGAACCAAGTCCAAACCAGCACCCATTCCCCTAACCAGGCAATTCCTGATCTGGCTTCTTAAAGGATCTCCATCCTTGCTCTTTTCATAATGTGTGCTGGAGTAACA
Organism: Cephalophus harveyi; assembly: GCA_006410635.1. Classification (NCBI taxonomy): domain Eukaryota; kingdom Metazoa; phylum Chordata; class Mammalia; order Artiodactyla; family Bovidae; genus Cephalophus; species Cephalophus harveyi. The sequence goes on along the minus strand of SJYT01048582.1, from coordinate 73,559 downwards.
TCCATTGTCCTCCACAGTGACTGACTGAACCAGCCAGCATGCCCTGTCCTGTTCGTGGGAGACATCAGGCTCTTCAGTTACTCAGCCTGGCCCTGGGATGTGGCTTCTGTGCTAAGTAAGCTAAGCCCTGCTGCCTAGCTGGTCTCTGCCTTCAACAGAGCTGAGGAGACTCAATGTAACTTGACTGCATTTTTGTCAGACTTTACGTGCCATGATGACCAGCTGCATCACTGACCTTCCAGAGGACTAACAGTGTAGGTGTCATGAGTAGGGAGGAAGGAGTAAGAAGAGGTGGATTCAAGGACCATAAGAGAGCTCGACCATGGACCCCAGCTCTGCCCTCCACAATAACACCCCCTTTGGGTCTCAGATGGAAGTGACGAGGAAGCATTCTCTCCTGAGTGAACATATGACTTGGGAGAACCTTATCACTGTCTTTGATTCTTCTCTTCCAGAAACAGAGCTCAGGAACACACCATGCCTGCCTATCACTTCAGCTCAGTTCAGTTCAGTTCAGTCGCTCAGTTGTGTTTGACTCTTTGCGAGCCCACAAATTGCAGCATGCCAGGCCTCCCTGTCCATCACCAACTCCTGGAGTTCACTGAGACTCACGTCCATCGAGTCAGTGATGCCATCCAGCCATCTCATCCTCTGTCGTCCCCTTCTCCTCCTGACCCCAATCCCTCCCAGCATCAGAGCATTTTCCAATGAGTCAGCTCTTTGCATGAGGTGGCCAAAGTACTGGATTTTCAGCTTTAGCATCATTCTTTCCAAAGAAATCCCAGGGCTGATCTCCTTCAGAATGGACTGGTTGGATCTCCTTGTAGACCAAGGTACACTCAAGCGCCTTCTTTAACACCAGAGTTTAAAAGCATCAATTCTTTGGCATTCAGCTTTCTTTATAGTCCAAATATCACATCCATACGTAACCACTGGAAAAAAATATAGCCTTGACTAGACGGACCTTTGTTGGCAAAGTAATGTCTGTGTTTTTCAATATGCTATCTAGGTTGGTCATAAGTTTTCTTCCAAGGAGTAAGCGTCTTTTAATTTCATGGCTCCAGTCACAATCTGCGGTGATTTTGGAGCCCCCCAAAATAAAGCCTGACACTGATTCCACTGTTTCCTCATCTATTTGCCATTTAGTGATGGGGCCAGATGCCATGATCTTCATTTTCTGAATGTTGAGCTTTAAGCCAACTTTTTCACTCACCTCTTTCACTTTCATCAAGAGGCTTTTTAGTTCCTCTTCACTTTCTGCCATAAGGGTGGTGTCATCTGCATATCTGAGGTTACTGATAGTTCTCCTGGCAATCCTGATTCCAGCTTGTGCGTCTTCCAGCCCAGCATTTCTCATGATGTACTCTGCATAGAAGTTAAATAAGCAGGGTGACAATATACAGCTTTGACATACTCCTTTTCCTATTTACAACCAGTCTGTTGTTCCATGTCCAATTCTAACTGTTGCTTCCTGACCTGCCTATAAGTTTCTCAAGATGCAGGTCAGGTGGTCTAGTATTCCCATCTCTTTCAGAATTTTCCACAGTTTATTGTGAACCACACAGTCAAAGGCTTTGGTATAGTCAATGAAGCTAACTTTTTTGTTCAAATATTATCATCCCACCTCAAGAAGTTAAAAAATGTTTTGTCCTAATCTGTCTAAACTTGGTAAATGATCTAAGGTGTGATGGGATCTTAGTGATGTGCCGATGAGTCTCAGAGTCAGCCATCCCACTGAGCCTGCAGGCTGGGCCGTCTCCCAGTTGGATGGAAAACTCGTTTGGCTCTTCCTGCAGTGTTCTCACATCGTACTCATCCACAATGTAGCTCCTTACAAAGCACATGTCCTTGTAGCTCCCTTAGGTCTTACTCTAGTTCTTTCATCCTTCAGTTGACCCTGTAGCATTTCCTTACTGGGAGCCAGTAGATCTTAACCATTAAGCCCAGATGGGTTTAACCATTCTGGTCCTCTCTCCTTTTACTTTGGCTGGTTTAGGCCTATACAGTGATGAAAGAAACTCCATGAACAGAAGTAAGTAGAGAACGCCAAATCTCAGTTCCTTTTTTAGTGCCCAAGTTTGAACATAACAAGGGCCTGGGGTACTTGGTGTCTTCTGATGCAGCAAGGGTGCCTGATCCTAAATACTGCATAAGAAACATTTTCCATGATAAGTTAGTTACTTTTCCCCACTCATCTTTATTTCCTCTGAGCCTTATGCCTTTCTGTTTTCTCCAACCAGCTCTTGTTAAATCCTTAAAGATCCCAAAATTCAGGTCAGTAAATGGTAGCAGGATTTTTCCCCTGTTTTGGGGGGGAGTCGGGAGTGGAAGGTGGCTTCTTGGTGGAGCAGGTGCAGATCAAGTAGAAGGGGGTGGGCAGGAATGGCCAGGGATGGTCAGGAATGCTAAACTCCCCTTTCCCCTTGGCTTCACTTCTGCCCAGATCATTCCTGGAGCAGTAAATCCAGTTGTTGGAGAGGCAGTGAGGAGAAGCAAAGGTCAACTTGCTCTGAGCATAACACTGGTACCTTTTCAAAGAGCCTCATCCAAAAAGAGTCCCATCTGGACACCTTCTGAGACTCGGGACATGCGGGGACACAAGCCACCCACTCTGCAGAGAGAAACAACCCACACACCAGAGAAATTGAAACCAGCAAAAAGACAGGAGGACCGCCACCCTCATACTTGGCCTCTGCACCTGGTATGCAGCTCAGGCCACACTGTGTCATGTCTGGCATTACCCTTGATGAAGATTGTTCCACCCATATGGAAACTTTACTTAAGATGTAAATAAATGTATAATTTGTGAATGTCATTGAGCCTCGAGTACCTTCCCTTTTTCACATGTGTGATAACTTTAACTTATAAAAAATAGAGAGAGAGGAAAAAAAAAAAAAACACCCAACAACCAAAAGAATTGTCGGATGCTGGAGAAAGGATGGCCATCCAGCCCTCTGTCACAGGGGTACCGAGAGGGCACAGGGGTCACTTTGTAGTGCACAGCTCCTCCTCTATGATGGCCTGTGAGCTGTTTCCATCTGTATGTCAGCATATTGGGATCAGGAATTTCCAGCACAGAGTTCAGTGTTGCTATGGACACATCACATGTACCCATTGGCCCCTTTCAAATACTGTGTTTCCATGCTATAAAAGGGAAACTCTCTGGACTGGAAGAGTACCTGGAGGAGCTCATTAATTTGATGTGATTTCCATGATGACTCTACTCCAATAAAAGGGGAAAAAGTAAAAACAAAAACACTCTACATCCTTGTTTACAGATGATTAACTAGAAGCAAACTCCACTCAGCTCAGTTTGCAGAAGAGAAGAAGACAGTAGAACGTATTCAAGTCAGAAGCTCTTAAACAGTTTCTCTTTGATTTGTGGTTCCTTTAAAGACACTCACAACTTCTTGGTAAGAGATGACCATGCTTTACGGAGTGAGAAGTCAAGGCGAGACACTCGTGGAGGATATTTGAGCCTGAGATGAAGCACGTATATAATATTTATATGGTGGAATTTTATGGTTTCTTGTCAGCATGAAACAAAGGCAGTTTGACAGGAAGGAGACCACCACTGTGCTGTTACATTATATGTGCTGTAGTACCATTTTGTGTGTTGTGTAAAACAAGAAGCATTGAACACAGCAAAAGGGTGATGTATGTATATGAGAAAAATTAATTGTACAATATCATTTCAGTACATTTTGTTGTACATTTTAGTTTTGTTTCCTTTCTCTTCATTGTTGATAAGAGGATGTGAACTCTACAGTTTCCAGCTAGAACTCATATTAGAAAAGAAATTTTAAAAATAGAGTACTAGGAGGAAACAGGAAAGAACATCTGTCAACTGCAGTTGTCAAAAGAACCAAAAAACAAAAAACAAACAAAGCAAAACAAAAAAACTAGCTTAGCTGGTCTTATTTGTGAAGCATAATTGCTTTTAGTATTTATTTTCTTCATATAACATTTGTATTAAACTTAAATATCTTTTTTGATGATGGTGTATCTTTGTGACTGAACCAGTGGATTCACGTGGTATGCTCTTTCAGGTTCTCCCCACTCCCTAATTTTTTCAGATTCTTCACCTTATTTAAATTAAGCTGTTGTGGAAAAAAGGTCTTGCTCATCCTCAAATTTGCAGTTTTCCATTTGGTCGGGATGGCTGTATCAGGTTTGGACCAAAGACGGAGATGGGGCAACATGAGGTCAGGAACATTTTTCTCCACGTTATAAATAACGGCCCCCACTGGAGCTTTCCTGGAAAGTCCAGTTCTTGGGGATTTACTGACAGAGATGGAGACAGAAAGGAAATCCTGGGTCAGTCTCAGAAGAACACTGGGAGGGAGTGAATTTGTCTTTCAGTGGCCAAGATGGCAGCCTGGGCTAAAAGGAGCTCTGTGGGCAACATGTGACCTTGACTCGGCCCAGGCACACCCTTGTCATTTTGTCTTCATGGATCACATAAGTGGTTTTTTTTTTTTTTTCCAATCATTTAAACATGTGAACACTCCTCCGCTCCATGGCTGGAGAAAAGCAGGGCATAGGCCCCTCAGGCCATTCCTGGCCGATGATGTGAAAGGAATGGAATGGGACTGATGGAAAGAGGACTTTACAAGAGCTTCCTTGTTCTTCTTTCTGGATATGGAAGCCTGCCACGTGGAAGGTGACAGGTCGTGTCACAGCCCCCGGATGATGGATATTCAAGTTGCCTGCAGACACCAGCCACAGCCAGCATACCAGCCTTCTATGAAAGTCATGAGCTAGGTGAGGGGTCTGTGGGATTCATCCCAGGAGGTTATTTCCAGGGCTTAGTGACTGGCCAGGTAAGAGGGGAAAAACTTGGAGGTTGCAGACTGTGCAGCAGGGCCTTTTCCCTCTGACTTTTTCTGAGTTGGGTGTTTTCAGGGCTCAGTGGCTCAGAGTCTAGGAATGAGGAGAAGAGGGAGGCCACCATGCTGTCTGCCATGGTCCTTGCTCCTGTCCCTGAACAATGGCTGGGTTCAGGGCAGGATGGGCACCCACAAGTCCTTGATGCCACCACTCACCCCCCCACCCACTCACCTGGGCCCCACCACCCAGCCCTGCACAGGGGTGGGTCTAGGGATGACCTTTAATGCAGCCAGGCACTATGGCCACCTCATGGTCTTCATGGAGAACTCCAGCTCTTAAAGCTGGAGCTAGATCCAGGAGGGCACCAGTGGAGGTTCATTCAGGCATCTTTGAGAGCCAAGCACTGAGGACACAGCCTCTGCCTCCATCCATCTGACATTCTCACTGGGAAGCAGATCTATATATGATAGAATCCTAGGTGGGATAGAATCAAGTAAGTAGAGCATGGAAGGGAGGCAGATGGTGTGATTGGAGACAGCCTTTTGTAGAACTGGCCTTTGAACTGAAACCTAAAGATGGTGGGACTTAGCATGATGTCTTGGGCAGTGATTTCTAATGCTGGATGAATGTTAGAAGCACCTGGCAAGTTTTAATACAACAATAAATGACCAGATGCCACCCTCTTTCCTCAAATAATGGCATCTGACTCTCTGAGGTGGGGCTGGGGCATCCATAAACTCATCAGGTGATTCTGCTGGGCAGCTAGATCACAGAGCCTGTAACCTGATTGGAAGAACGCCTCAGGTAGAAGGGAGAGCAAATAAAAAAGACCTGACGGGGCGTCTGGATTTTCAAAGAAGAGGAGAAAGGCTACTGAGGTCAGAATGAGGGATTTAGCATTGGAGATGGGGCTGATGAGATCAGAGAATGAAGAGTAGTCGAGGGGTATAGGGGTTGAATTATGATCCGAAGGACTGGGAAGCCAGCGTGGTTGGCATTTTAAAAAACCTTTACTGAGATAGTATTTAAAGGGTATAATTGCTTCGGGTAGTTTCCATTTTATTTTTAGTGTGGTAAATGGGATGTATCAAAAATTGTCCCTTTAATCAATTTTTAAGTGTGTGATTCACTGACATTAGTCAAAGCTGGGTTTAAAACATGTAAATCAGCAGGTAAAAGAACATGATAAATGCCCATCAAACCAAACAAAAGGGGAGATAGGGAGTCCACCTGAAAAATAACTCAGAAATAATAAAAAATCTTGAAAATAAAATGGAGTTACAGATAGATAGCTTGGTGACAAGGATTGAGAAGAGACAAAAAATGTTTAGCAAGGACCTAGAAGACATAAAAACGAGTCTATCAATAATGAATAATGCAATCAATGAGATCAAACACACTCTGGAGAGAACAAAGAGTATAATAAAAGAGGCAAAAGATAGGATAAGTGAGGTCAAGAACAAAATGATAGAAATAAATGAAATAGGAAAAAAGAAAAAAAGAATTAAAAAAAATGAGGACAACCTCAGAGAACTCTGGGACAATGTTAAATGCCCCAGCATTCAAATGAAAGGAGTCCCAGAAGAAGAAAACAAGAGAAAGACCATGAGAAAATTCTTGAGGAGATAATAGTTGAAAACGTCCCTAAAATGGGGAGGGAAATAGTCACTGAAGTCCAAGAAACCTAGAGAGTCCCAAACAGGATAAACCAAAGGTGAGACACCCCAAAGCATATATTAATCAAATTAACAAGATCAAACACACAAAAAAACAAATATTAAAAGCAGCGAGAGAAAAACAAGAAATAACACACAGGGGATTTCCATAAGGAAACCAGCTGATCTTTCACTTGAAACTCTTCAGGCCAGAAGGGAATGGCAGGACATGCTTAAAGTGATGAAAGAGAAAAACCTACAACGTGGATTACTGTACCCAGCAAGGATCTCATTCAAATATGAAGGAGAAATCAAAAGCTTTACAGACAAGAAAAAGCTGAGAGAATTCAGCACCACGAAAACAACTCTTCAACAAACGCTAAAGGATCTTCTCTAGGCAGGAAACACAGAAAGGGTGTATAAACTCGAACCCAAAACAACAGAGTAAATGGCAATGGGATCATACTTATCAATAATTAACTTTAATGGAAGTGGGTTGAATGCCCAATCAAAAGACAAAAAGACTGGCTGAATGGATACAAAAACTAGACCCCTATACATGTTGTCTACAAGAGACCCACCTCAAAACAATGGACACATACAGACTGAAAGTGAAGGGCTGGAAAAAGATATTCCATGCCAATAGAGACCAAAAAAAGCAGGAGTAGCAATACTCATATCAGATAAATTAGACCTTAAAATCAAGGCTGTGAAGAGAGACAAAGAATGTCACTACACGATGATCAAAGGATCAATCTGAGAAGAAGATATAACAGTTATAAATAAATATATATGCACCCACCATAGGAGCAGCACCGTATGTAAGGCAAATGCTAACATGTATGAAAGGGAAAATTAACAATAGCACAATAACAGTGGGAGATTTTAATACCCCATTCACACCTATGGATAGTTCAATGAAACAGAAAATTAACTAGGAAACACAAACTTTAAAAGATATAATGGACCAGTTAGACCTAGCTGATATCTATAGGACATTACACCCCCAAAACAATGCATTTCATCTTTTTTCTCAAGTGGGCATGGAACTTTCTCCAGGAGAGTTCACATCCTGGGCCATAAATCTAGCCTTGGTAAATTCAAAAAGGTTGAAATCATTCCAAGCATCTTTTCTGACCACAATGCAGTAAGATTCGAGGACAATTACAGGAGAAAAACTATTAAAAATCCCAACATAAGGAGGCTGAACACGCTTCTGAATAACCAACAAATTCCAGAAGAAATTAAAAAAGAAATCAAAATATGTGTAGAAATTAATGAAAATGAAAACACAACAGCATAAAACCTATGGGACACTGTAAAAACAGTGCTCAGGGGAAGGTTCATAACAATACAGGCTTACCTCAAAAAACAAGAAAAAAATCAAATAAATAACCTAACTGTACACCTAAAGCAACTAGAAAAGGAAGAAATGAAGAACCCCAGGGTTAGGCAAAGGTACGAAATCTTAAAAATTAGGGCAGAAATAAATGCAAAAGGAACAGATGAGACCATACCAAAAATCAACAAGGCTAAAAGCTGGTTCTTTGAGAAGATAAATAAAACTGACAAACCATCAGCCAGACTCATCAAGAAAGAAAGGGAGATAATTCAAGTCAACAAAATTAGAAATGAAATTGGAGAAAAATCAAAGGACAAGACAGATATACAAAGGATGAAAAGAGACTACTATCAGCAACTATATGCCAATAAAAAGGACAACTTGGAAGAAATGAACAAATTCTTAAAAAAAAATATTGCCTTCCAAAACTGAACCAGGAAGAAATAGAAAATCTGGAAAGATCCATAACAGACACAAAAACTGAAACTGTAATCAGAAATCTTCCAGCAAAAAAAAAAAAAAAAAAAGCCCAGGACCGGATAGCTTCACAGCTGAATTCTACCAAAAATTTAGAGAAGAGCTAACCCCCATCCTCCTCAACCATTTCCAAAAAATTATAGAGGAAGGTCAACTTCCAAACCCATTCTATGAGGTCACCATCACCCTAATACCAAAATCAGACAAAGATGCCACACAAAAATGAAAACTACAGGCCAATGTCACTGATGAACATAGATGCAAAACTCCTTAACAAAATTCTAGCAAACAGAATCCAACAACATATTAAAAAGATCACACATCATGACCAAGTGGGCCTTATTCCAGGGAGGCAAGGCTTCTTCAATATGCACAAATCAATCAACGTAATACAGCATAGTAACAAACTGAAGAATAAAACCCGTATGATTATCTCAATAGATGCAGACAAAGCCTTTGACAAAAGTGAACATCCATTTATGATAAAAAAAAAAACCTCCAGAAAGCAGAAATAGAAGGAACACACCTCAGCATAGTAAAAGCTATATATGAGAAACCCACAGCAAACGTTATCCTCAGTGGTGAAACTTTGAAAGCATTTCCCTTAAAGTGGAACAAGACAAGGGTGCACACTCTCAACACTACTATTCAGCACAGTTTTGGAAGTTTTGGCACAGCATTCAGAGCAGAAAAAGAAACAAAAGGAATCTAGGTTGAAAAAGAAGAAGTAGAACTCTCACTGTTTGCAGATGACATGATCCTCTACATAGAAAACCCTTAAGACTCCACCAGAAATTTACTAGAGTTAATCAACTGATATAGCAAACTTGCAGGGTATAAAATTAACACCCAGAAATCCCTTGCATTCCTATACTCTAACAATGAGAAAACAGAAAGAGAAATTAAGGAAACAATTCCATTCACCCTTACAGCAAAAAGAATAAAATACTTAGGAATATATCCACCTTAAGAAACAAAAGACCTATACATAGAAAACTATAAAACACTGATAAAGGAAATCAAAGAGGACACAAATAGATGGAGAAATATACCATGTGCATGGATTGGAAGAATCAATATAGTGAAAATGAGTATATTGCCCAAAGCAATCTATAGAGTTAATGCAATCCCTATCAAGTTAGGGATAGGGATTGAGAGAACTAGAGCCAATAATTTCACAATTTGTATGGAAATACAAAAAAAAAGAAAAAAAAAAAAAACCTTGAATAACCAAAGAATTCTTGAGAAAGAAGAATGGAACTGCAGAAATCACCCTGCCTGACTTCAGGCTATATCTCAAAGCTACAGTCATCAAAACAGTATGGTACTGGCACAAAGACAGAGACATAGATCAGTGGAACAAAATAGAAAGCCCAGAGATAAATCCATGCAACTATGGACACCTTACCTTTCACAAAGGAGGCAACAATATAAACGGAGAAAACACAATCCCTTTAAAAAGTGGTGCTGGGGAAACTGGTCAACCACTGATAAAAGAATGAAACTAGAACACTGTCTAATACCATACACAAAAATAAACTCAAAATGGAGTAAAGATCTAAATATAAAACCACAAATTATCAAATTCTTAGAGGAAAACAGGCAAAACTCTCTCCAATGTAAATCACAGCAGGATCCTCCATGACCTGCCTTCCAGAGTAGGAGAAATAAAAGCAAAAATAAACAAATGGGACCTAATTAAACTTAAAAGCTTTTGCAAAAAGAAGGAAAGTATAAGCAAAGCAAAAAGACAGCCCTCAGAGTGGGAGAAAATAGCAAACGAAGCAACTGACAAAGAATTAATATGAAAAATATACAAGCAACACCTGCAGCTCAATTCCAGAAAAATAAACGACCTAGACAAAAAGTGGGCCAAACAACTAAACAGACATTTTTCCAAAATAGACATATAGATGGCTAACAAACACATGAAAAGTTGCTCAACATCTCTCATTGTCAGAAAAATGCAAATCAAAACCACAATGAGGTACCATCTCACGCTGGTCAGATGGCTGCTATCCAAAACTCTAGAAACAATAAATGCTGGAGAGTGTGTGGGGAAAATGGAACCAACTTACACTGTTGATGGGAATGCAAATTAGTACAGCCACTGTGGAGATCAGTGTGGAGATTCCTTCAAAAAAAAAAAAACCCCACTGGAAATAGAACTTCCATCAGTCAGTCAGTCGGTTCAGTGACTCAGTCATGTCTGACTCTTTGCGACCCCATGAATAGCAGCACACCAGGCCTCCTTGTCCATCACCAACTCCAGGGATTCACTCAAACTCATTCCATCGAGTCGTTGATGCCATTCAACTATCTCATTCTCTGTCTCCTTCTTTTCCTCCTGCTCCCAATCCCTCCCAGCATCAGAATCTTTTCCAATGAGTCAACTCTTCGCATGAGGTGGCCAAAGTACTGGAGTTTCAGCTTCAGCATCATTCCATCTAAAGAACACCCAGGGTTGATCTCCTTTAGAATGGACTGGTTGGATCTCCTTGCAGTCCAAGAGACTTTCAAGAGTCTTCTCCAACACCACAGTTCAAAAGGATTAATTCTTTGGCACTCAGCTTTTTCCACAGTCCAACGTTCACATCCATACAAGACCACTGGAAAAATCATCACCGTGACTAGACAGACCTTTGTTGGCAAAGTAATGTCTCTGCTTTTCAACATGCTATCTCGGTTGGTCATAACTTTTCTTCCAAGGATTAAGCATCTTTTAATTTCTTGGCTGCAGTCACCATCTGCAGTGACTTTTAAGCCCCCCAAAATAAAGTCTGACACTGTTTCCCCATCCATTTCCCATGAAGTGATGGGACCAGATGTCATGATCTTCATATTCTGAAGGCTGAGTTTGAAGCCAACTTTTCCACTCTTGTCTTTCACTTCCATCAAGAGGCTTTTTAGTTCCTCTTCACTTTCTGCCATAAAGCTGGTGTCATCTCCATATCTGAGGTTATTGATATTTCTCCCGGCAAACTTGATTTCAGCTTGTGCTTCTTCCAGCCCAACGTTTTGCATGATGTATTCTGCATAGAAGTTAAGTAAGCAGTGTGACAATATACAGCCTTGAGGTACTCCTTTTCCTATTAGGAACCAGTCTGTTGTTCCATGTCCAGTTCTAACTGTTGCTTCCTGACCTGCATATAGGTTTATCAACAGGAAGGTCAGGTAGTCTGGTATTCCCATTTCTCTCAGAATTTTCCACAGTTTATTGTGATCCACACAGTCAAAGGCTTTGGCAATGAGTCAATAAAGCAGAAATAGATGTTTTTCAGGAATGCTCTTGCTTTTTCAATGATCCAGCAGATGCTGGGAATTTTATCTCTGGTTCCTCTGCTTTTCCTAAAGCCAGTAGCTGTATCCATTGGCTAAGCCCACATTCCATGTGGTTGTAGATAATTGAGTCTTAAGTACCATCTAGGAGCATCTAATTGATTGAGCCTAGGTCACATGGTTACATTCTGACTGCAAGGGAGGTTGGGAAAATGAGATCCAGGCTGTTTCTAGTGCAGGTTCATAAGATGGAAAATTAAAGCACTGACTAAAATGTCTTCCGGGTCTCCTGCATTGCAGGCAGACACTTTATCCTCTAAGCGACCAGGGAAGCCCCGATGCACTACTCACTGCAGACTTGTCCAAAGTCTGTTTATCAGTCAGGTCAGTTTTCTAAAGCTAAATTCACCCTACTAATGGAACCAGAAGGGTTTATTAAGTCAAGTGGTCTGTGCTCCGCTGTGCTAATTTGGCTAGGCTGGGACTACATTTCCCCAGAACCCCTTTCTTTGATTTCGAGTTCAGCCAGTCTGCTCAGTGACTTAGTTGTGTCCGATTCATTGCAACCCCACGGACTGCTGCAAGTCAGGCCTCCCTATCCATCAGCAACACCCGGAGTGTACTCACACTCATGTCCATTGAGTCAATGATGCCATCCAACCATCTCATGCTCTGCTATCCTCTTCTTTTCCCACCTTCAATCTTTCCCAGCGTCAGGGCCTTTTCTAATCAGTCAGTCTTTCACATCAGGTGGCCAAAGTATTGAAGTTTCAACTTCAGCATCAGTCCTTACAATGAGTATTCAGGACTGATGTTCTTTAGGATGGACTGGTTGGATCTCCTTGCAACCCAAGGGACTCTCAAGAGTCTTCTCCAACACCACAGTTCAGAAGCATTGATTCTTTGGTGTTCAGCTTTCTTTATACTCCAGCTCTGACATCCACACATGACTACTGGAGAAACCAAAGCTTTGACTAGGTGGACTTTTGTTGGCAAAGTAATGTCACTGCTTTTTAATAAGCCGTCTAGGCAGGTCAGAAGTTTTATTCCAAGGGGCAAGCATCTTTTAATATCAGGGCTGCTGTCACCATCTGCATTGATTTTGGTGCCCAAACTATAATTTGCCACTGTTCCTGCTATTTCCCCATCTACTTGTCATGAAGTGATGGAACCAGATACCATATTCTTAGTTTTCTGAATGTTGAGTTTTAAGCCAAATTTTTCAATCTCCTCTTTCACTTTCATCAAGATGCTCTTTTGTTCTTGCTTTCTGCCATAAGGGTGGTATCCTCTGAATATCAGAGCTCATTGATATTTCTCCTGGAAAACTTGATTCCAGCTTGAGCTTCATCCAGTCCAGTGTTTCTCATGATGTACTCTGCACATATGTTAAATAAGCAGGGTGTCAATATACAGCCTTGATGTACTCCTTTTCCTATTTGGAACCAGCCTGTTGTTCCATGTCCAGTACTAACTGTTCCAGTTCCATGTTCCAACTGTTGCTTCTTGACCATACAGGTTTCCCAAGAGGCAGGCCAGCTGGTCTGGTATTCCTATCTCTTGAATTATTCTCCATAGTTTGTTGTGATCCACACAAAGACTTTGGCATTGCGAAAGCAGATGTTTTTCTGGAACTCTCTTGCTTTTTCAATGATTTCAATGGATGTTGGAAATTTGATCTTTAGTTCTTCTGCCTTTTCAAAATCCAGCTTAACATTTGAAAGTTCATGGCTCACATACTGTTGAAGCCTGACTTCGAGAATTTTGAACATTACTTTACTAGCGTGTGAGATGAGTGCAGTTGTGCAGTACTTTGAACATTCTTTGGCATTGCCCTTCTTTGGGATTGGAATGAAAACTGATCTTTTCCAGTCCTGTGGAAAAATTTGCTGGCCTACTGAGTACAGCACGTTCACAGCATCATCTTTTAGGATCTAAAATAATTCAACTAGAATTCCATCACCTCCACTAGCTTTGTTTGTAGTGATGCTTCCTATTGCCCACTCGACTTCACATTCCAGGATGACTGAGTCTAGGTGAGTGATCACAACATCATGATTATCTGGGTCGTGAAGATCTTTTGGGTATTATTCTGTGTATTCTTGCCACTTCTTCTTAGAACCCTCTGATTCTGTTAGGTCCATGTGGTTACTGACCTTTACTGTGTCTTTTCTTTGCATGAAAAGTTCCTGCATGCAAAGTTGATATCTCTAATTTTCTTGAAGAAAACTCTAGTCTTTCCCATTCTATTGTTGTCCACTGTTTCATTGCATTGATCCCTGAGGAAGGCTTTCTTATCTCTCCTTGTTATTCTCTGGAACTCTGCATTCAAATGAGTATATCTTTCCTTTTCTACTTTGCCTTTTATAGCTATTTGTAAGGCCTCCTTAGACAACCATTTTGCTTTTTTGCATTTCCTTTATTGGGCATGGTCGCGATTGCTACCTCCTGAACAATGTCATGACCCCTGTCTATAGTTATACAGGCTCTCTGTCATATTTAGTCATTTGAAACTATTTTTCACTTCCACTGTATAATCATAAGGGATTTGATTTAGGTCATATCTGAATGGTGTAGTGGTTTTCCCTACTTTCTTCAATTTAAGTCTGAATTTGGTAATAAGGAATTCATGATCTGAGTCACAGTCAGCTCCATATCTTGTTTCTGTTCACTATATAGAGCCTCTCCCTCGTTGGCTTCAAAGAATATAATCAATCTGAATTTGCTATAAACTATCTGGTATTATCCACGTGTAGAGTTGTGTTGCTATAAGAGGGTATCTGCTATGACCAGTGCAATCTTCTGGCAAGACTCTATTAGCTTTTGGCCTGCTTCATTCTGTACTCTAAGGCCAACTTTGCCTGTAACTCCAGGTACTTTTTGACCTCCTACTTTTGCATTCCAGTCCCCTATAATGAAAAAGACATCTCTTGAGGGTGTTAATTCTAGAAGGTCTTGTAGGTCTTCATAGAACTGTTCAACTTCGGCTTCTTCAGCATTATTGGTTGGGGCACAGGCTCGGATTATCATGATACTGAATAGTTTGCCTTGGAAATGAACAGAGATCTATTGGTCCTTTTGGAGACTGCATCCTAGTACTGCATTTTCCACTCTTTTGTTGACTATGATGGCTACTCCAGTTCTTCTAAGGGATTCTCGCACACAGTAGTAGATATAACGGTCATCTGAGTTAAATGCACCCATTCAGGTCCATTTTAGTTTTCTGATTCCTAAAATGTCAATGTTCACTCTTGCATCTCCTGTTTGACCATTTCCTATTTGCCTTGACTCATGGACCTAACGTTCCAGGTTCCTACACAATATTGCTCTTTACAACACTGGACATTACTTCCATCACCAGTCACATCCACAACTGGGTGTTGTTTTCACTTCGACTTCTTCCCTTCATTCTTTTGGAATTATTTCTCCACTGATCTCTAGTAGCAGCTTGGGCACCTACTGACCTGGGTAGTTCATAGTTCACTGTCCTAATATTATTTGCCTTTTAATACTGTTCATGGGGTTATACAAAATGTGATCTCTACTGGAGAAGGGAATTGCAAACTACTTCAGTATTCTTGCCTTAAGAACCCCATGAAAAGTATGAAAAAATTCTGAGGTAGAACTGACCAAAAGAGTAACTTGGGAGAGAGTTTGAAAGTGGAAAGGGAGCAGCAGTCTCTCCACTTGCAAGGTTTCTGTGTGGAGAGAAATAGCTGCAGACATACCTGCAGGCTATGGCGTGTCTTTGCTGTCCTCTGGGATGCATCAAAAACTTCCTCCTGACTCCTAGGCATCAGCACCTGGCCTGTCACTGGATGCTTGGCTGCAGAGGCAATGGTTCTCTATCCATTTCTCTACTGTTGGACCTCAGCAGCCTCACTTTGGTGACTAGTTGGACCCTATGGCCTCTCAGTTTACCTGGTTGGTGGCTCCCTTTTCAGACCTCATTTCTCAACCTCCTCCCACGGCTGACCTATAAGGCCTATTAATAATTCCCATAATAAATTGTGCATGCATATGTGTGTCCTAGGTCGCTTCAGTCATGTTTGACTCTGTGCAGCCCTATGGACTGTAGCCCACCAAACTTCCTCTGGCCATAGGATTCTCCAGAAAAGAATACTGCAGTGTGACCATGTCTACCCTCCTCCAGAGAATCTTTTCCACACAGGGACTGAACTCGCATCTTTTGCATCTTCTGCACGCAGCTTATTCATCGCTAATACCATACCCCAAACACATGTGCTGGATCTAGCTGTTTCCCTGATTACATGAGACTGATTGTCCTTCAGTCACTGCTGCTGCTGCTAAGTCACTTCAATCATGTCTGACTCTGTGCGACCCCATAGACAGCAGCCCACCAGGCTCCCTGTCCCTGGGATTCTCCTGGCAAGAACACTGGAGTGGGTTGCCATTTCCTTCTTCAATCCATGAAAGTGAAGTCACTCTGTTGTGTCCAACTCTTAGCAGTCCCATGGACTGCAGCCTATCAGGCTCCTGTGTCCATGGGATTTTCCAGGCAAGAGTACTGGATTGAGGTGCCATTGCCTTCTCCACCTTCAGTCACTAAGTTTTTCCAGTTCTTTGCAATCCATTGGGCTGCAGCACCTCAGCCTCCTCTCTTTTCCACTTTATCCCTGAGTTTGTTCAAATTTCCTGGAGTATGACTGATAACAGTATGAGTATTTACAGAATCACAGGAGGGCTGAGGAAGCCACACTGTAGGACTGGGCCCCAAGGGACTACTGCCACAGGATCAAAAGGCCCTACTCATCTGCAGGCCAGTGTCCTCTGCCCAGCCCTTTTTCCTTTCTTAACTCTGCATAAGTACAGGTGTCTCACGGACACAACTGATGAGTGGGCCCTTAAAGGCTTCAGATCCCTGACTGAAAGGGAGTCTGGGAAATGGAATTTTCAGCTCTCCAGCCTCTTAGGTACAGGAGGGTGAGCAGCAAGAGGAATGCCTGGATGTTGAAAAGCCAGTTCTCACCCAGAGATGTGCCTGGGGATTGAATCTTTGATGTTGCCATCTGGCCCAGGGCTTCCTTTACAGGCCATGATGTTAACGGGAGACCATTGCCTCCCTAGCCCTGAAGATAATCCAAGACCAGGCTAGCTGATCACCAGATGACTTGTTAACATGATTGACTATGGACCTTGGTTCACCTTGATGAAACGAAGGAGGAGAAGGGAACTTCATTTATCCAGCATTTTTCACATTCCTGGTCACTTATGTACATGGTGCCTCATCACCTACAGTTTGCAGCTGAGGACACCTCAGGCCCAGAGAGACTGAGGAAGCTGACTGAGCTCACACAGCTAGTTATGGCAGAAGCTGGACTTGAGCCATCCTGTGACCAAAGAATGCCTGCTCCTCACCATTACTGTATGTCTGCTAATATTGGGAGAAGCTTTTGTATAAAAGTCATTCATTCTTAATTAGGCACTTTTTCTTGGCTGAGCAGTTTCAGGTGCTGGGGACATGATGGTGGGCAAAACACATGGGGATAGATATTGGTATAGGTTAAGATGGTATTGATAGGTATTGGTTAAGATGGGGGTTGTAAACTCTAAACAAGTCAGGGAATAGAAACAAGTGAAACAGATTTGGGGTTAAGTTGATATTGCTATGTTTTCTTTGTATTTCAATATGTAAGAAAAGATCTGTGCATCTATTTTTTTTTTAATGTAGGTCCCTTGCCTTAGTTTTTGTTTTACCTTTTTTGAAAAATATATTTATTTTGGACTGTGCTGGATCTTCGTTGCCATGAGAGAGCTTTCTCTAGTTGCAGTGCATGGGCTTCTCCTTGTGGCAGCTTCTCTTGTTCCAGAGTATGAGCTCTAGAATGCAAGTTCAGTAGTTTTCACGGGCTTAATTGTCCCAGGGCATGTGGAATCTTCTCAGATCAGTGGTCAAAGCTGTGTCCCCTATATTGGTAGGCAGATTCTTAACCACTGGACCACCACGGAAGTCCTGTTTTTCCTTTTTTTCCCCTCAATTTTGAAGACATTTCTCTGTTCTGAAAAAAAGCACAGACTATGGCAAATGATGGTTTGTTTCAGTATCTGGGTCACAAAATGGCATGGTGATTGTTATTTTTTAGTTGCTAAGTCTTGTCTGACTCTGAGACCCAACTGTGAGACTCATGTCCGAATCTGAGACTGTAACTTACCAGGCTCCTCAGTCCATGCATGGTGGGGACTGGGGCAACTCTGGTGTGGCACCTGCTGGTCAAGCGCATACTTATATGCCAGTGTTGCCCACTTTTAGTGATAAGTTGAAAATTCATATTTTGCGTTATGTCGTCCAACTCTATGTTTTATATAGTTGTAACAAATTTTGCAAACATATTGTGAAAATTAGTCAAAATTCTCTGTGGGTCAGTTCTGTCCTGTGAGCTGCCAGTTTGCATCTTATGTGGAAGTGCCTTAATTTAGGCATCAGTGATCCTGGGTTGGGGTCTGGGGTCTGCTCCTTTCCAGCAGGTGGGGGTCACAGACAAGCAAATGACACTGTCTGGGCCTCAGTTTCCCCTGCTGTAAAATGGGACTTTTGAGAACAACATGGTCTGCAGAGCCTTTTACTAAACCGATATTTTCTAAACAGTGGGTCATGGAGTCAACCTGAATCTTTCAAATAAAAAACAGGACAGGATGGAAAATAAAAGGATGCACCATCACGGACTTGATGAACGTGAGTCTGAGTGAACTCCAAGAGATGGTGATGGATAGGGAGGCCTGGCGTGTTGCGATTCATGGGGTTGCAAAGATTGGACACGACTGAGCGATTGAACTGGACTGAACATAGTATTATAGGTCAGCATTGCTTTGTGGAACATATTTTAGCTTTACACACATAATATGCACACACACATATATCTGTATTAAACTGGGTCTTGATGTAATATGCATTTCTTATACAGAGAGACTGAAAAGGAAGCTTTCAAACAAAGTGTTGTTCACGTCTGAATGCATTTAATGCTGGAAACTTGTCTGTGAGATGGCTTTTCTCTTGAGTGCCATTTTGCAGGCGAGAAAGCTGAAGTTCCAAGAGTGAAGTTCCCACAAACAGGAAAAGCAATAGCTGGGATCTGACCCCAGGCCTCAAAGTGCTACACTCAATGTGCCAGCAAATTTGGAAAACTAAGCAGTGGCCACAGGACTGGAAAAGGTCAGTTTTCAATCAAATCCCAAAGAAAGGCAATGCCAAAGAAAGCTCAATGTACCACACAGTTGCACTCATCTCACATGCTAGTAAAATAATATTCAAAATTCTCCAAGCCAGGCTTCAGCAATACCTGAATGGTGAACTTCCAATGGTTCAGGCTGGTTTCAGAAAAGGCAGAGGAACCAGAGATCAAATTGCCAACATGCACTGGATCATTGAAAAAGCAAGAGAGTTCCAGAAAAACATCTATTTCTGCTTTATTGACTATGCCAAAGCCTTTGACTGTGTGAATCACAATAAACTCTGGAAAACTCTTCAAGAGATGGGAATACCAGACCACCTGACCTGCCTCTTGAGAAACCTGCATGCAGGTCAGGAAGCAACAGTTAGGGACATGGAACAACAGACTGGTTCCAAATAGGAAAAGGAGTGTGTAAATGCTGTATATTGCCACCCTGCTTTTTTAACTTCTGTCCAGAGTACATCATGAGAAACGCTGGGCTGGAGGAAGCACAAGATGGAATCAAGATTGTGAGGAGAAATATCAATAACTCAGATATGCAGATGACACCACCCTTATGGCAGAAAGTGAAGAGGAACTAGAGAGCCTCTTGATGAAAGTGAAAGAGGAGAGTGGAAAAGTTGGCTTAAAGCACAACATTCAGAAAATTAAGATCATGGAATCTGGTCCCGTCACTTCATGGCAATTAGATGGGGCAATAGTGTCTGACTTTATTTTTCTGGGCTCCAAAATCACTGCAGGTGGTGACAGCAGCCATGAAATTAAAAGACGCTAGTCACTCGGACTGCTAGTTAATCCAACCAGTGCATCCTATAGGAGATCAGTTCTGGATGTTCATTGGAAGGACTGATGTTGAGGCTGAAACTCCAATACTTTGGCCACCTGATGCGAAGAGCTGACTCACTGAAAAAGACCCTGATGCTGGGAAAGACTGAGGGCAGCAGGAGAAGGGGATGGCAGAGGATGAGATGGTTGGCACCACCAACTCAGTGGACATGGGTTTGGGTGGACTCCAGAGTTGGTGATGGACAGGGAGGCCTGGAGTGCTGTGGTTCATGGGGTCGCAAAGAATCAGACAGGACTGAGCGACTGAACTGAACTGAACTGAAGAGCTGTCAGTTCGGGCCAATGGCGGTGTCGCACTGCCCTCTGGTGGTCACTGGCGAGCACAGCTTCACGGGTGCTGAGCCCGCAACACCGTCGATGCTGTGTACGCTGCGGAAGAATGGCTGAGCGCTCTGAACTCAGATTCCCCTTTACCGGAACGAACTGTCTGTCTACCCAAATCCTTGTGAGTAAAGAATCCAAGTTGCATTCTGTATGGGTCAATTTATAGGAGCTTGGAGATCTGAGGTGACTGAAATCAGGAGAGAGGTGGAAGGCTGGGGAGAGGCGAGGAAGGACCACGAGGGGCCCTTTAGGGAACCTGGGGGCGCTATCCCTCCTCATCTGCTTTGGGAAGAACGGTTTCCAACGGGAGGGATGGAGGCAGGGTGCCTGGAGGCAGGGTGTCTGGTCCAAAACAATTGGTCATGGGCATTCTCATGATCGTGAAGATATTATCTCATTTTATAATCTACACACAGTTTACTGAACAAAGCTCAAGTGTGCATCATGATATTTTCTTACAGATGATTATGCTTGGCTACCCATCGCCCAGATCACCATGGTTCTTAAAAATAGGAGTCAGATTATGACCCTCTCCTGCTCTAAACTGTGTGGTGTCTTCTCACTGGATTTGAAATAAGATCCAACGTCCAACGGAATAAAAAGTCCCACAGCCAGTAAATATCAGTCCTCTGCTGATGGATATTCTGTTTGTTTTCATTCTTTGCTATTACAGACAGTATTGTAAAAAATAACTCTGTACAGAATATGCATGCTTACATAAATATATCTGTAGATAGATTCTCGGAAGTGGAATTACTGAGTCAAACTTACCAATTGGGTAAATATTGCCCAGTTTCTCTCCTTAGAAGCTGTGCCAATTTCAGATTTCACAAGCAATGCATGAAGCCCCACGTCTCCACCAGCACTGAGTCCTAAAACTTTCAAACTTTTGTCAATCCGATGTGAAAAGTGATATCTCAATATATTTGCATTTCTCTTATTATGAGGGAACTTGAACATCTTTGTATAAGTTTAAGAACCAGTTGCACTTAAAAAAAATAAAGATGTCTGTTCATCCCCGTTGATCGTTTTTTATTTGTGTTGTTGGTCTATTGTTTATTTCTAAGAGGTTTTTATATATATCAAGGAGGATTAACACTTACTGTTGTCTATGATTTGAATTTCAATATGATTTTTATCTCATGTTTTTATTTTTATAATAAGTATCTGTTTATGGCTGTACTGGGTCTTCAATGCTGCCAGGGCTTATCTCTAGTCGTGGAGAGTGGGCCTCCTCTCCAGTTGTGGTGCACAGTCTTATCACTGCAGTGGCTTTTCTTGTTGTGCAGCACAGGCTGTAGGGCAAGTGGGCTTCAGTAGTTGGGGTTCCTGGGCTCTGAACACAGGATCAGTCAGTTGTAGTGCATGGGTCTAGTTGCCCCTCGACATGTAGTAACTTCCAAAACCAGGTATTGAACTGGCATTTCCTGCAATGGAGGGCAGCTTCTTTACCAATGAGCCAAGGGAAGACTTACTTATGTTTTTTAGTAAGTTTTTTAAGGTGGTCAAATTTCTCCTTTTTTTTTTTTTTTCAAGCACCATGTCTTATTCAAATATGTCTGTTGTGCCTGGAACACTGCCAGTGCATGATAGATGCTCAAGTAATATCTGATGCAAAAAATATCCAATCTGCTGGAATGATTGATTTCCTGAGTAGACATCTGAGTCCATGTGGTATAATACTACAACTATGGTTTATTATGTGCTATATATGTTGAGGTGCTTTTGGCTGCAAGCAACTAAGGAAGAAGGAACTCAAGATATTTCAACCATGAAGACATTTTAATCTCACATAATAAATTTAACCAATCTTTCTAAGCAATTATTCTTCTAAGAATTAACCAATGTTCAATCCACAGAAATCTTTGTTGAATCACTCCTGCCACGTTTTTTACCCCATGTGGATAATTGTCTACTAATGAAGCCAGAGGAAAAAATATGCAGGGATAGAGACAGAGACTGAATTTAAAAGAATTTAAAGATATTTGTTGAATTCTGTATCTGGGGTGTTGATGGTCATGGGGTGTGAGATCACACATTTCTGAAGCTTTCAGTCAAGTAGTCCAAATATCTTTTTTTTTCCTTTTAAGCTAGTTTGATGGTATTTATGCTATCTGCAACTGACAAATTCCCATGTTAGTTCTCTGACTTCTAATTCCCTTGTGAAACAAATACCGTCAGCCCTGGAGGTTGACCTGAAGACTTCTTTGATTTTCTGTGCTTCTCTTGAGCTGGCCAGGAAGTTCTGGTGTCATGCTCAGACTCCTAGCAGGCCAAAGGGTTTTTCTTTGAGAGTACTGCATAGTCCATCTACTCTACTTCCAAGAGGGCTGCAAGATACTTTTGGATAAACAGTGAAGGCAAGAAGCCTGGGACCAATGAATCTTAGTTACCCATCCATCCATGCATTCATTAATCCATCCATCTACCCACCATCCATCAGTCCAGCCACCACCTATTCATCCATGGATCTATCATCCAACATTTATTAGTTGCTCTCTCTTACAGATTGAGAAAGATAATGTCTTTACCCATGGAGAGCTCCGAGTCATCCAGAATTCAGAATGAGACATTTACAGACTGTGGACTATCAGCACCAGCCTTCAACATTCAGTCATCACAATAGCAAAGTATTTGACCACCTGGGTAGTTAATTTCAGGATTAAGGGACAAGTTTGTTTCACCCCAAACCTCTTCCTGTGTGGACAGTTGAAAGAATCTACTACTAGTGCCACTAGTGGAAACCTTTTAAAATAAAATTTCTGTTTTATAAGTAATTTACTCTTTGTTAACTCTCAACAGAAGTTTTCTTGACAGCAGGTTTTTTTTGTTTGTTTGTTTGCTTGTTTATTTAGTATTTGGAGATAGGAATAGTTTATTCTTTTTTCTTTAATTTTAAAATATAATTGAGGAATGGTGAAGATGGTGGAGGAATATGATGGGGACACCACTTTCTCCCTCACAATTTCATGAAAAGAACATTTCAATGCTGAGTAAATTCCACAAAACAGCTTGTGAATGTTGGCAGAGGACATCAGGCACCCAGAAAAGCAGATCATTGTCTTCTAAAACATGTAGGAAAAAAATATAAAAGACAAAAAAAGAGACAAAGGAGGCAGGGAGGGAGCTCTGTCCCTGGAAGGTAGTCCCATTCCGGGAAGGGAGTCTTAAGAAGAGAGGTTTCCAAACACCAGGAAACACTCTCACTGCCGAGTCTGTGGTGAGTCTTGGAAGCACAAAGGTCACCATAACAGGGAGGAAAAATAAAAAAAAATAATTAAAACCAACAGATTATGAGCCCAACAGTAACTCTCCCAGTTGAGAAGCAGTGCAGACACCTGCATCCATGACTAGCAAGTGGGGGCTTGGCAGGTAGGTGTGGGCTGCAGTGCTTTTTAAGAATCAGGCCAGAACACCCCAAGCATAACCAAAGCAAACTAACTTGGGCTAGCAAACCAGACTGTGGGATAGCTACCATGCAAAAACCTCTAACAGACACCGTCAGGGCCATGCACAGAACAAAGGTCGGAACAGAAATAGCTGGCTGCACACCATCCCCCTCCTGTGACAGGCAGCCAGAGCCATAAGGGCTGGAAGGGGGCAATTGCAGCCCCAGAGAGACTTTACCTACTAAACTGCAAGCAGGCTTCTTTGCTAACTAAAACTTCTTGGGGTTCTAACAGTCATCATCCGCCTGAGAAGGGACACCAGCAGTAAACCCAGAAAACTGAGCAGCAGGGATGAGAAAGCAGATAAGTCACAGCAACCACAGTCACCATACACCTGAGCTACTCAGAGCTGGGAAGGGCACAAAACACAGGCCCAACCGAATCTGTGCCTCTAAGGGTTATCTGAGTGCCAAGCCTGAGCGGCTTAGATGGGGGAGGTGCATGCAGCCTAGGGCCGGCCTCAGACAGTTCCCGGCAGAGCAACATAGAGCCTGAGCAGTGTGTGCTGTGAGCAGGGGCAGGCCCAGCATGGCAGGCCTCACTGGTGAGCACACACTAGTGTTATTTGTTTGTAGCATCCCTCCCTCCCCACAGTGCAATTGAACAAGTGAGCCTAAAAAAAAAAAAAAAAGTGTCTACCACTACCCCCCATTGTGTCAGGGCAGAAATCAGACACTGAAGAGACCAGCAAACAGAAGAAGCTAAACAGGGGGAACCGCCTTGGAACTGACCCCACACTGCTCAACACCAGAGAAATTCTCAGATACATCTTTACTATTTTTACGATCATTATTTTGTTGTTGTTGTTGATGTTGTTGTGGGATTGTTTTTTCTTCTTTTTTTTAACTTAAAAAAAAATTTAAGTCCTCTATTTCTCCTTTAATTTTTATTTTTATAATCTACTATTACTTTTCAAAAAAAAAAAAGACTATTTTTAAAGCAAATGCTGTATATATATATTTTTTGTGTTGTTGTTTTTAATAATTCTTGTGGCTTTTTTTCTTCTTCTTTTCTTTAATATTGTATTTTTGAAAATCCAACCTCTACTTTAGATTTTTTAATCTTTGCTTTTTGATAGTTGTTGTCAATTTTGTACATTTAAAAACCCAATCTTCAGTACCCAATTTTACCAGAGAGTGAGATTACTGGCTTGATCACTCTCTCCTTCTTTGGACTCTCTTTTTCTCCACCAGGTAGCCTCTGTCTCTTCCCTTCCCCTTCTCTTCTCTACTCAACTCTGTGAATCTCTGTGTGGAGAACACTTAGGAAACTGGTTACTGGATGGATCTGTCTCTCTCCTTTTCATTTCCCTCTTTTGTCCTCCTGGCCATCTCTGTCTACTTCCACCCTCTCCTTTTTCCTGTATAACTCCATGAACGGTCCAGACTGTGGAGCGTACATAAGGAAGTGATTAGTGACTAGCTTGCTCTCTCCTTTTTTGATCCCACTTCATCTAATTTCAGTAACCTCTAACTACCCCCTCACTCTTCTCTTCTCCATGTAACTCAGTGAACCTCTCTGGGTGTCCCTCAATGTGGAGAAGCTTTTCATCTTTAACTTAGATGTTTTATCATTGGTACTGTATAGATGGAGAAGTGTTGAGGCTACTGTAAAAATAAAACTGAAAACCAGAAGAAGGAGACTTAAGTCCAAATCCTGAGAACATCAGACAACTCCTGAATCCAGGGAACATTAATCAATAGGAGCTCATCAAATGCCTCCATACCTACACTGAAACCAAGCACCACCCAAGGGCCAACACATTCCATAGAAAGACATACCACACAAATTCTCTAGAAACACAGGAACACACCTCTGAGCTTCAATATACAGGCAGCTCAAAGTTACTCCAAAGTCATTGACGTCTCATAACTCATTACTGGACACCACTGCATTCCAGAGAGAGGAAATCCAGCTCCACCCACCAGACCTCCGACACAAGTTTCCCTAACCAAGAAATCTGGACAAGCCACTGATACAACCCCACCCACAGTGAGGAAACTCTATAATAAAGAGAACTCCACAAATTCCAAGAATACAGAAAGGCCACCCCAAACGCAGAAATATAACCAAGATGAAGAGACAGAGGAATACCCAGCAGGTAAAAGAACAGGAGAAATGCCCACCAAACCAAACAAAAGAGGAAGAGATAGGCAATCGACCTGAGAAAGAATTCTGAATGTTGATAGTGAAAACGATCCAAAATCTTGAAATCAAAATGGAATCACAGATAAACAGCCTGGAGACAAGGACTGAGAAGATGCAAGAAAGGTTTAACGAGGACCTAGAAGAAGAAAAAAAGTCAATATATAATGAATAATGCAATAAATGAGATCAGAAACACTCTGGAGGCAACAAATAGCAGAATAACAGAGGCAGAAGATAGGATTAGTGAAATAGAAGATAGAATGGTAGAAATAAATGAATCAGAGAGGAAAAAAGAAAAACGAATTAAAAGAAATGAGGACAATCTCAGAGATCTCCAGGACAATATGAAACATTCCAACATTCGAATTATAGGAGTCCCAGAGGAAGAAGACAAAAAGAAAGACCATGAGAAAACACTTGAGGAGAAAATCATTGAAAACTTCCCTAAAATGAGGAAGGAAATAATCGCCCAAGTTCAAGAAACCCAGAGAGTTTGAAGCAGGATCAACCCAAGGTGAAACAACCCAAGGCACATATTAATCAAATTAACAAAGATCAAACACAAAGAACAAATATTAAAAGCAGCAAAGGAAAAACAACAAATAGCACACAAGGGAATTCCCATAAGGATAACTGCAAATCTTTCAATAGAAACTCTTCAGGCCAGGAGAGAATGGCAAGACATACTTAAAGTAATGAAAGAAAATAACCTACAGCCCAGATTACTCATTCAAGGATCTTATTTAAATATGAAGGAGAAATCAAAAGCTTTACAGCAAGCACAAGCTGAGAGAATTTAGCACCACCAAACCAGCTCTAAAACAAATAGTAAAGGGTATTCTCTAGACAGGAAATACAAAAAGTGTGTATAAATGCAAACCCAAAACAATAAAGTAAATGGCAATGGGATCATGCTTATCGATAATTACCTTAAACATAAATGGGTTGAATGCCCCAACCAAAAGGCAAAGACTGGCTGAATGGATAAAAAAAAAACAAGATCCCTATATATGCTGCCTACAAGAGACCCACCTCAAAACAAGGGACACACACAGACTGAAAGTGAAGGGCTGGAAAAAGATATTCCATGCAAATGGAGACCAAAAGAAAGCAGAAGTAGCAATACTCATTTAAAATAGACTTTAAAACAAAGGCTGTGAAAAGAGACAATGAAGGCCACTACATAATGATCAAAGGATGAATCCAAGAAGAAGATATAATAATTATAAATATATATGCAACCAACATAGGGGTATCACAATATGTAAGACAAATGCTAACAAGTATGAAAGGGGAAATTAACAATAACACAAGAATAGCGGGAGACTTTAATCCCTCACTCACACCTATGGATAGATCAACTAAACAGAAAATTAACAAAGAAATGCAAACTTTAAATGATACAATGGACCAGTTAGACCTAATTGATATCTACAGGACATTTCACCCCAAAACAATGAATTTCCCATTTTCTCAAAAGCTCATGGAACCTTCTCCAGGATAGATCATATCTTGGGCCATAAATCTAACCTTGATAAATTTAAAAAAAAAATTGAAATCATTCCAAGCATCTTTTTTGACCATAATGTAGTAAGATTAGATCTAAATTACAGGAGAAAAACTATTAAAATAAATTCCAACATATGGAGGCTGAACAACACGCTTTTGAATAACCAACAAATCAAAGAAGAAATAAAAAAAGAAATCAAAATATGCATAGAAACAAATGAAAATGAAAACACAACAATCCAAAACCTGTGGGACACTATAAAAACAGTGCTAAGAGGAAAGTTCATAGCAATACAGGCATACCTCAAGAAACAAGAAAAAAAGTCAAATAAATAACCTAACTCTACACCTAAAGCAACTAGAAAAGGAAGAAATGAAGAACCCCAGAGTTAGTAGAAGGAAAGAAATCTTAAAAATTAGGGCAGAAATAAATGCAAAAGAAACAAAAGAGACCATAGCAAAAATCAACAAAGCCAAAACCTGGTTCTTTGAAAGGATAAATAAAATTAACAAACTGTTAGCTAGACTCATCAAGAAACAAAGAGAGAAAAATCAAATCAATAAAATTAGAAACGAAAATGGAGAGATCACAACAGACAACACAGAAATAGAAAAGATCATAAGGGACTACTCTCAGCAGTTATATGCCAATAAAATGGACAATGTGGAAGAAATGGACAAATTCTTAGAAAAGTACAACTTTCCAAAACTGAATCAGGAAGAAATAGAAAATCTTAACAGACCCATCACAAGCACGGAAATTGAAACTGTAATCAGAAATCTTCCAGCAAACAAAAGCCCAGGTCCAGACGGCTTCACAGCTGAATTCTACCAAAAATTT
>SJYT01048582.1:0-40835 GCA_006410635.1 Cephalophus harveyi | reverse complement strand
GTGAGTCTGAGTGAACTCCGAGAGATGGTGATGAACAGGGAGGCCTGGCGTGCTGCGATTCATGGGGTCGCAAAGAGTCGGACACGACTGAGCGACTGAACTGAACTGAACTGAAAATGTAAATTATGGGAGAAGTCTGGTGAGGTCTTTACAACCTCCAGACATTCTTTGAATTCATTAGAGAATATATAACTTTATTGCTAACACTAGCAAGGGGGTACTTTTTCTGCCCCCCTTCTGATGTCTATGTCAGAAGCTTTCTCTATCTCCTTTATACTTTAAGAAAACTTTATTGTATCTTAAAATGTAAATTATGGGAGAAGTCTTGTGAGGTCTTTACAACCTCCAGACATTCTTTGGATTCATTAGAGAGTATATAACTTTATTGCTAACACTAGCAAGGGGGTACTTTTTCTGCCCCCCTTCTGATGCCTATGTCAGAAGCTTTCTCTATCTCCTTTATACTTTAAGAAAACTTTATTACACAAAAGCTCTGAGCGATCAAGCCTCGTCTCTGGCCCTGGATTGAATTATTCTCCTCTGGGGGCCAAGAATCCTGGTGTCTTCACGTGATTTAACAACAACCTTTCACTCTCACATCCGTACATTTCTACTGGAAGAAACACAGGTTTGACTCAATGGACTTTTGTTGGCAAAGTAATGTTTTTATTTGTAGGTTTGCCCTAGGAACCTCATATGTAATGGGATTCCAATTTGTGGTAACATCCACTCTGTGGATTGATTCCAAGAACATCATTCCATGTTTGATTTTGGGGGAAACACAAATGAAATAAATAGCACCTGCCCCCAGGGAGCTCAGAGCCTAGCGAGGAGTCTGTCTCATCATTGGCGGTGGCTTTCTATGTATCAGATTCTACCTCTGAGGCTCCAATCATCAGGTCATTTTTCCATCTCCACTGACATGGATGCCAACCCATTGAAGACCCTGGATTTTACCAACATGAACAGAGGGAGGAGCTTATACTTAGGCTTAGCATCCAGTCAAATGGATCCATGCTCTACATTCAACTCTGTGGGCAAACCACAGAGCTCAAGATGTCCTTGGAACTGCTCCCTTCCTGTTTCCTACACCAAATTCTTGGTTCATCCACTAGAAAATAAACTTCTACCATTGGCATGGAAGTTAGTTCTATTTCCATACAAGCCCCCAAGTTCTTTTAGTAGTAGCTTACTGATTCTTCCTTTGGGGAACCAGCAGTCTCCAACTTTCTGCCCATGAGAGAATGAACCCTAAATTCATCTTCATGGGTAGCTCAGGACTCAGGTTTGGCCAATGAGACACAATCTAGAGGCTCTTGTTAGAACCTTGAAGCAGAAGCAGTTCTTTCTACTGGTGTGATTTTGTTGAAAGATTGTTGGAGCCATTTCTGGCACAACAGGTATGAACCCGCCTGAGAAGTAAAACCACCCAGGAGAAAGCCACTTGATCACCAGGATCCAGCTATGTCTAAAGACATATATGAACTAAAGTTCCTGAAGAATTTTTTTTTTTTTTTGCTTAAGCCAGTTTTAGTTGGATTTTATACTTCTGAAATGAAAGAGGAAAAGGTCAACATACTCAGAAGCCTCAAAAGTAGTCATTAAGTAGTGACACCCTCTTCCATTTCAAAATGTAAATATGGTTTTATTTAATGCCTCTTTCTGTTGCAAAATACCACCTCCTCCCCAGGGTCCTCTCTTCCCAGAAAACAATATGACAGCCTAAGACACATGCACTGTCCACATAATGTCAGATTGCTGCTGAGTCACTTCAGTTACGTCCGATTC
Organism: Cephalophus harveyi; assembly: GCA_006410635.1. Taxonomy (NCBI): domain Eukaryota; kingdom Metazoa; phylum Chordata; class Mammalia; order Artiodactyla; family Bovidae; genus Cephalophus; species Cephalophus harveyi. The sequence goes on along the minus strand of SJYT01048582.1, from coordinate 39,047 downwards.
TTTGTGACCCCATAGATGGCAGCCCACCAGGCTCCCCCATCCCTGGGATTCTCAAGGCAAGAACACTGGAATGGGTTGTCATTTCCTTCCTGCATGAAAGTGAAAAGTGAAGTTGCTCAATCATCTCTGACTCTTAGTGACACCATGGACTGCAGCCTACCAGGTTCCTCCATCCATGGGGATTTCCAGGCAAGAGTACTGGAGTGGGGTGCCTTTGCCTTCTCCGTATGTCAGATTAGGTCCTTAAAAACAAAGTAAGCAACAGTCTTCCCCACAGTCCCAAATTGTCTCTCTTGCTAGTCCCCCCAAAGAACAACTGGAAGCAGAGATGCTTCAATTAGAACTGTGCACCACCCCCATGCCAGCTGAGAAAAAAATCTACAGCTAAGGAAAGCAACACACAGGTTCAAGAGCATGATACCAGGGTAATGAGATTAGTCCATATATTAAAGACAAAAACAGAAAACACAAAGCCTGTTCCCTTCTCATCAACCAGCACTCCCCCAAATCAGCATTTCCTTGGTTTTATTCTGAGTCTTTTAGAAAAGTCTGGACTTCAAGCCAGCCCCGTTTCCCAAAGTTAAATATTCTAAAGTCACTGCTGGGTGCACTGTTTCTCAGGACCCGTGCTGGGATTCAAAGGACAACTTCTGAGATGGTCACTGGAAACCTCTTGGCTGGAGGGACCTTGCTTGGTGTCCATCATCTGCTGTGGGAGGTGGGGAAAACCAGGGGTCTGGGCTGGTGGGATGCATCTCTGATGGGAGGTGGTGAGGCCATGGGTGCTGCCATAAATAATCCTGCTCCAGGGAGTGCCTCTGCACCTTCAGGTCCTCATGGCAGGATAGCCTCCAGAAAGACATGTTGTACTGGAACATAGACACGTGGTTACAGCTGTGCTGATACCTCCTGCAGACCCCCTGGATCCGATGCCTGTGGTGAGAGCCTTAGGAGAAGTCACCAAGTCAAAACATAATGGTGGAATCCCCATGTGGTCAGTACCCACTGTTCTGGTCATCCTTTCTATTTCTTTGGAGGTTTTGTTTTAAATTTGTTATTATTATTATTATTATTACTATTTTGCCTTTGCCCAGGGGCATGGGGTAATCTTTGTTCCCCAACAGCAACAGAACCTGTGCCCCTGTATTGGGAGTGTGGAGTCTTAATCCCTGGACCACCAGGGAAGTCTCCTTCTGAGCCTGTTCTGATAGCTTATCCTGCACTGTCTGACATGTGGACTGACTGACCTCATTCACCTCCATTGCAGCCACCGTGTACTGAATGTCCTGGTGTGCTGAAAGTGAAAGTGTTAGTCACTCAGTTGTGTCTGACACTTTGCAACTCCATGGACTATATCCTGTCAGGCGTCTCTGTCCATGGACTTCTCCAGACAAGAACACTGGAGTGGGTAGCCATTTTCTTATCCAAGGGGACCTTTCCGACCCAGGGAAAGAACATGAGTCTCCTGCATTGGAGGCAGATTCTTTACCATTTGAGCCACCAGGGAAGCAGTGCACTAACATGACATCAAATCACACAGCAGGAAAGCCAATCCAACTTAAAAATGTGTTCTCAATCATGATATTTCAGATAGAAAGTCCTGGTTAGATGCTACTTCAACCCCTCCCTAACACGCACTAATTTCCATGTGGACAAATAGGTCTGGTCCCAGAGGCTGTTTTTATCTTTTCTTTACAGCAGGTGATGCTTGCTCTGTGTTACTATCATGCAATGAAGCTTTTCATTTTAAAGATAAATGCATTGACTTAAAGGGATACATGAAGTGGATGATAGTACAGGCAGCATGAAGATACAGAAGAAGTTGTAATTGGTTTAAAAACTGCTATGGCGATTATGGAAATAAATCACTCATGTGAAAGGAGAAATTTGTGAAACACTGCCATAGAGTGAAGGTTAAATATTTAAGAGTGCCCTTGTCAAAGCTCTGTTCTACTTTTATTAGCTAGGTGACTTTGGGTGATTTTATCTGCTGCTTGTCTCTAGAATGTGGCTAATACTTGCTCCATACTATGTCTATCTTGTTTTTCAAATGAGGAGGCTGGGGCACATAGAAATTGTGACTCCAGAGAAAAAAAATTGACTGTATATTCATCACCAGAAAATGCAACCACTGAATAAAGCTATTACCTGTCCGACAGCCATCCTCCTTCTTCCTACATCCAGCACCCTGAACTTGGCAGCACTGTGCCAGGGAGGTAGATTCGGGGTGAATTATGATCACGTAAGTAAGCATGAAACCCAACCCTGCTTGTCAGGGATTTGTCATGTATCCCTCCTGAATGGAAAAGGGTATGGCAAATCACTTCAGTATTCTTGCCTTGAGAACCCCATGACAGTATGAAAAGGCAAAAAGATACGACACTGAAGGATGAACTCCCCAGGTCTGTAGATGCACAATATGCTACTGGAGATTGGTAGAGAAACCACTCCAGAAAGAATGAAGGGATGGAGCCAAAGCAAAAACAACAGCTAGTTGTGGATGGGACTGGTGATAGAAGCAAGGTTCGATGCTGTAAAGAGCAATATTGCATAGGAACCTAGAATGCTAGGTCCATGAATCTAGGCAAATTGGAAGTGGTCAAACAGGAGATGACAAAAATGAACATCGCCATCCTAGGAATCCTCGAACTACAATAGACTGGGATGGGTGAATTTAGCTCAGATGACTATTGTATCTACTACTGTGGGCAGGAATCCCTTAGAAGAAATGAAGTAGCCACGATAGTCAACAAAAGAATACGAAATGCAGTACTTGGACGTAATCTCAAAAACGACAGAATGATCTCTTCATTTCCAAGGAAAACCATTCAGTATCCTGGTAACCCAAGTCTATGCCTTGACCAGTAACACTGTAGTCCCCCCAAAGAACAACTCGAAGCAGAGAGGCTTCAATTAGAACTGTGCACCACCCCCGTGCCAGCTGAGAAAAAAAATTCTACAGCTAAGGAAAGCAACACACAGGTTCAAGAGCATGATACCAGAGTAATGAGATTAGTACATGTATTAAAGACAAAAAAAGAAAACCCAAAGCCTGTTCCCTTCTCATCAACCAGCCCTCCCCCAAATCAGCATTTACTTGGTTTTATTCTGAGTCTTTTAGAAAAGTCTGGACTTCAAGCCAGCCCTGTTCCCCAAAGTTAAATATTCTAAAGACACTGCTGGGTGCACTGTTTCTCAGGACCCATGTTGGGATTCAAAGGACAACTTCTGAGATGGTGACTGGAAACCTCTTGGCTGGAGGGATCTTGCTTGGTGTCCATCATCTGCTGGGTGAGGTGGGGAAAACCAGGGGTCTGGGCTGGTGGGATGCATCTCTGATGGGAGGTGGTGAGGCCATGGGTGCTGCTATAAATAATTAAGAACACTGGAGTGGGTTGCCATTTCCTTCTCCAATGCATGAAATGAAAAGTGAAAGGGAAGTCCCTCAGTCGTGTCTGACTCTTTGCGTCCCCATGGACTGCAGCCTACAAGGCTCCTCCATCCATGGGATTTTCCAGGCAAGAGTATTGGAATGGGGTGCCTCTCCAAAAGGGAGGCCTGGCGTGCTGCAATTCATGGGGTCACAAAGAGTCGGACACGGCTGAGCGACTGAACTGAACTGAACTTTAAAATAAAGTTAATTAGGTTTACCTTTTAAGTAAAGTAAGCTGGTCCAAAAACTTGAATTTAGCTTTTCTCTCTGTTAAGAGGACACCTTTTCTTCAGATACTGAACTGCCTTTGATAATAGATTTAAGTCTCTTTATCTCGTAAATGGTCTGGTCTGAAATCCTTTATTGTTATTTTGGCTAAGTAAATAGCCATTGTTTCACAATGACCTATAAGCCTATCTAACTGAGTGTTCTAAACCTTTTTGATATTTATTGACAAAACTTCCAAAATCATTCTAATGAAGAAGATTTCTAGCTCACTTTGGGATGCTTCAGAGGGCCCCTGAAACATCCCAAAGAGAGATATTACACTAATTAGGTTCATTTTGTATACAGAATTAGATGGGAAGTATTGTCAAGTGAGTAGTAAGTGTTGGCTTACATTGTATGGTAAATGTTCAGTTCAGTCGCTCAGTCGTGTGTCACGAGCAAAATGACAAAGAGACACACACACACAAAAGACAGACAAAGACACAACTCCGGCCGGAGGAAAAGATCTGCACAAGCCCTCCTTGTGGTTTATTTTTATAGTCCCGTTTTGGGAAGCAATCCAAGAAGCAAGCACTGCATTCTTTTACCATATAAGTACATACAGGATAAGAGCAAGCACAATTATGGCAGAGAAGGCGGAAGTGACCTTGACATGACTACTAAGAAGCCTGCCCAGAACTCCAGCTTCCTCCTACTCCAGGGAGGGCCTGATACCTCATATGCGGGTGGATCATTAACAAAGGAGTTTGTGTACAGGCTTCTTGGCAGGACTTCCTGTTTGCAGGCAAGTCCTGTACAAGCAGAGAGTCCCGTTTGCAAGCACATCTCCACTTTCCTATCCAATCCATTCCCAGGTCACTGTTGGTCTCCCACATCTCCCCCTTATTTCTTAGATGTAGTAGCAAGTTGTAAGGTGGCTTGGAGGTGATGTTTCTCCTTATTTAGTTGTTGCCCTCTGCACCAGCACCGGAAGACTAAAAAAATAACACAGCATAAAAGCAATATAAGTGCAGTGTTCCGAAAAGTAGTTCCAATAAGTGTGGATACATGCCTGAGAGGATTTAAATTATTCAGTCCTTCTTGTAAACCCTGTAACAAATCAGATTCAGAAATGTCAGGCAAGGTTCTACTGAAAGTAGATAATATCTGCTGTTCTAATTTCATAATTTCTGCAGTAAGGTTCTGATGCCCTATTAATGATCGCTTTACCTTCTCCCACCCTTCACTCAAATTGAATGGTACTGGGGTGATGCATATTTGGGAAGAGTTCCAGTCACATTTTAATACACTTCTAGTGGACAAGACAGTTAATTGATCTCCAAGCCAAGAAACAGTGTGTTGAAGATTGTGGACATCGGTCGCAAGCTGGGCATCTAAATCTCGTTGTTGTTGCCATAATAGATGAGAGTCCTTATGCCAACTTCGAACAAAATCAGCGGTCTGGATTCCTTGTTGTAAAGCAAGTCCAGGCACCGCGGCTGTTGCAGTAACTGAGGTGACGGCAAAAACAGAGGCTATGATGATTCCCAGCATCTGGCGAGATCGATAAAGCAAGGCTTGCACAGCAGTTACCAGATGAGAAACAGCAAAAGAGTCCAACCATGGTCTTGTCAAATTTACAGGTAGCCATACTTGGGTTCTAGCTTTAACAATCAATAATGAGTTAGTGTTATTGCCTTGTTTTTCAAATCGGTCCCACCAAGATCTATTTATACACTGAGTCAAATTGCAACACACACAGGATATAGTTCCCAAAGTTTCATTCCAGGTCCAGTTCCCATACAATAGTGCAAATGGATATTTCACACAAGCCATAGCAGAATAAGACTTATTAACATGCAAATTAACATGAAATGGACCCAACGCATCTATAATATTCAGAGTATAATTCCCCGACCATATGGTGAGATTTCCAGAAACAGCCCATAATTTCCAAATGTCCCCTGGAATATGTGGATGCCCTTGTAATTGAAATTGAGGAGGGACCAGTGCAAACTGTTGCCATTTAACCGTTTCATTGCCATTACCCATCAAGTTGCTATTGATACGATGCCATTTGAGGGATCTGTTAGACCACTTTTCTAAAAAATGCCCATGATCTGGACACCAGTCCATGATAACGAAACCAGAGTAATTCATAACCTTAAAGGGTCGATGGCCTCGGCAACGCTCCCACTCTAAAGATTCTAGGGAAGGAACAAAAAAGTTAGAAGGGCAAAGGGACATGGGTACATCAGGATGACAATCCATTGGAGTTGTTGAAGTATTAAAGCCTCTAGCAGAGACAAGCACAGTGAAAGTAGCAAAATGATAATCATTATATTTTACCCCCCATGTATTATAATTATGATGAGAATGCACTTTGGTAGACAAACAAAAGGGATGTCCCCCTATACACAAGAGAATGCCTTCTGCTGCAAGAGTAACGTTACTTATATTATATTGATTGGTATGATGTTCCCACTCTAAAGATTCTAGGGAAGGAGCAAAAATGTTAGAAGGGCGTAGGGACATGGGTACGTCAGGATGACGATCCACTGGAGTTGTTGAAGTAGTAAAGCCTCTAGCAGAGCCAAGCACAGTGGGGGTAAAATGATAATCATTATATTTTACCCCCCAAGTATTATAAGAACGATGAGAATGCACTTTGGTGGACAAACAAAAGGGATGTCCCCCTATACACAAGGGTATGCTTTCTGCTGCAAGAGTAACGTTACTTATATTATATTGATTGGTATGATGATGCAATTGCTCTATCCCCCCACAAGCCTGTGGGGGAAAGAAGGCAGTCTTGTTAGTGCATACTTGTACTTCAGGTTCTCCCCAAGAGACGGCTCTTACGAGAGGGGGATAAAGGACATAAGCCCAATAGGTGTGTTCTGTTGCTTTCACATACATTACCTGACAGGTAACCACAGCCCTCATAGCCAACAACAAATTGGTAGGATTGAGAGGTTGACCAGCATTGACGACGGTTTTCTCAGCTTCCTGGGTGAGCTTTTTCAGTTGTCCCCATGTTGGAGGGGATGCAGAGCGAGTAGAGAAGGTGAAGCTCCATTGAGCTGAGAGTTCTTCAAACTTTCGTATTAAACGGTCATCCATTGTGAATTTTAATGAATTGAGTTGGAGCCCCAAACCTGGAATTATCAATAGATATGAAAGCATGTCCTCACCCCAAATATATTAATGACGCTGGGATCCAACCCTTTTCTTTATCTTTATACCAAATGGGTGTATCTAAAATCTTATCTTTTTTTCTATTTTTGGAAATGTAATTCTGCCGCTGACAAATTTTTATCACTCCATATATTTAATAATTTAAAGTGAGTAAAGTTTTATTCAGAATAACTTTAGGTTTTATAAATCTCTTCTGTTCCCCCTTTTTTAATTTTTCGAGATAGTCACGTAGGGTACGATTAGCTCTTTCAATTATACCTTGTCCTTGACTGTTGTATGGAATCCCAAAAGTATGAGTTATATGATATTGAGAAAGAAATTGGGCTAATTTCACAGATTGGTAAGCAGGTACGTTATCAGTTTTTAATTCCAGTGGTACGCCCATCACTGCAAAACAAGGTAATAAATGAGTAATGACAGCAACAGCTTTTTCAGAGTGTAAGGCAGTAGCCCATTGAAAATGTGTGTATGTGTCTATAGTGTGGTGGACATATTTCTGTTGGTCAAAAGAATGGATGTAAAGGACATCCATTTGCCATATCTGATTAATTTGATGGACTCTCATGTTGACACCTGACGGGGTGAACGGCAAAACAAAGGGTGCACATATAGAGCAAGAACGGACAGTGTTCTGAGCTTGTTTGCGAGTAATCACATGAGATTTTTGCAACCCTTTGGAATTAGTATGTTGCAAGTAATGTTCTCGTTTTGCTGCTTCTATAGGATAAAGTTGGAGAAGGCAATGGCACCCCACTCCAGTACTCTTGCCTGGAAAATCCATGGACGGAGGAGCCTGGTAGGCTGCAGTCCATGGGGTCACTAAGAGTTGGACACGACTGAGTGACTTCACTTTCACTTTTCTCCTTCATGCACTGGAGAAGGAAATGGCAACCCATCCAGTATTCTTGCCTGGAGAATCCCAGGGACGGGGGAGCCTGGTGGGCTGCCGTCTATGGGGTCACACAGAGTCGGACACGACTGGAGCGACTTAGCAGCAGCAGCAGCATAGGATAAAGTAAGGCATCAATTGTAGCATTTCCAAAGGATAAAGGTCCAGGAAGGGCGGAATGTGCATGGATATGAGTAAATAAAATTAGTTCTGAGCATTGTAACTGTTGTACTTGGTGAAATAATTTATCAACTGGTGTTTTAAGTGTCAATCGACTGAGTGGCTTCACTTTCACTTTTCTCCTTCATGCACTGGAGAAGGAAATGGCAACCCACTCCAGTATTCTTGCCTGGAGAATCCCAGGGAAGGGGGAGCCTGGTGGGCTGCCGTCTATGGGGTCGCACAGAGTCGGACACGACTGGAGCGACTTAGCAGTAGCAGCAGCAGCCCCTAACGTGGCCCTGAGTGTCTTCCTTATACTGAAGCCACAACAGGGTTGGGCAGGAAGGACTCATAGACAGCAGCCTCTCTGCACTCATTTCTCATATTCTTCTGTTCTCTTGAAATCAGAACATCAAATTATCTTTTATAACTAACTGAATCTATGGCAAAACGAATACAGTATTGTAAAGTAAAAGAAAGTAAAATTTAAAAAATAAATAATCAAAGATAATTTTAGAAAAATTCTCTTTAAAAGAGTCTAAAATACTTCTCTCCACAATTCAGTAGGGAACTGTTCTCTGTATGTAGGAATATAAGGTAGGCAATTTGAGTCTTTGATCCTTCTGAATTACCAAAATTAGTCAAAATCACATATTCTTAAGTAAATGGCTTTGGGGAAAAAAAGAGAATAATATCCAGTTTGACAATTTATGGCTTGGATGCTGCTGCAGGTTGATAACTGCTTTCAAATTCTTTTCTGCTTAACCTTTGTATAAAAATGCCTAGTAACTATAGAACTATAGTTTGGTAAATAACTATTAAATCTCAATAAATTGTGATTGAAAATTTAATTTGTTTTCCATTAAAAACAATAAACATGTTAAATACAACAACTCTTTACTTGTGACAATATGCAGCTGAAAATCTGTCTCTTATACACATCTTAAGAGTTGGACACGACTGAAGTGACTTAGCAGCAGCAGCAGCNAATATTGATTTCCCATCTTGAAATTGACATTTCAGTGGATGAGCACTCTTCCATACATCAGCAATTGATCCTAATCCTGCTAATATGAGGGGGCTTTTCTCTTTTCCCCATTCAAGGGGCCATTGTTGTGAAGATATGACGGAGACATCAGCTCCAGTATCTACTAATCCTTCAAATCTTTTCCCTTGAACATACAAGGGGACCACAGGGCGGGAGTCTTTAACAAGCATCTCCCAAAATATATGTTGCCCGGTGCTTCCAAAACCCTCCCATTCTTTGGTTAGGAATGGCTGGAAAGGGATGATAAGGTAGGAGAATTAATTGGGCTATATGTTCACCAATTAGTAGAGATACTGTGGTAGATGTAGAGACCACGATTAAAATTTCTCCAACATAACCTGAATCGATCACTCCAGGTATAATAGTCAAACCCCTTAAGGCCGCACTGCTGTGACCTAATATCAGGCTGAAAATACCGTTAGGTAATGGCCCAAAGATATTAGTCCTTAATTTATAAATTCCTCCCCCTGGGGAGAGAAGGATATTCTCTGCTAAAGTTAGATCAGTTGCTGCACTTCCTGAAGTGGCAGAATATAAATCTGACACTAGTAAGTGTCCGGGTGTTCCTAAGACATCAGTAGCCTTCAAGGATTGCTGTGAAACAAAGGGGCCACTTGAAAATTGGAGGGCAAAGACGGGGTCCCTGAAATCATCGCTGGGCCCCAGGGACCAAGGCCCGTTAAGTAGTTTCCCGAAATAGGATTGCCAAATTTATCTTTATTGGAACGGCATTCATTGGTCCAGTGAAGCCCTTTGCCGCACCGGCGACAGGGCCCAAGGAACTTATTCTGTTTTATATTGTCCCACTTTGCCCTCAGTTTTTTGCAATCCTTTTTCATATGTCCAGGCTTTCCACAATGATAGCAATTTCCACCTTGTCTTGGCTTTATGGCTTGGGCCAAGGCTGCAGCAAAAACAGTAGCATTGTGCTCTGTTCCTCCCACTCCAGAGCAAGCCCTGATATACTCAGCTATAGAAGCTCCTTGGCCCTTCAAGGGGCTCAAAATACATTTGCATTCTGGATTAGCATTTTCAAAGGCCAGTGTCTGCAAGAGTATTTCTGAAATTTCATCGCGACCAATGGCTCTTTCCATTGCCACCCGCAATCTAGCCAGGAAATCCGTATAAGGCTCGTTAGGCCCTTGTAAGGTTTTTGTGAACGAGGGTTGTGCATGTCCCATAGGCACCACACGACGCCAAGCCCGAAGAAAGACTTGACGTACCTGTTGCAAATCTTATTCTGAGTATTGGGCTTGTTCTCTCAAGGCTTGAAATTGTCCTTTCCCCATTAATTTGTCCTCCAATGGACCTGGAGGGTTCTGCCCTTCATTTATTCGAGCCTATTTCCTGGTGTCTTCTTCCTACCAGCTCCTTAATTGCAACCACTGGGACCCTTCAAGCACCGCTTGGGCGATTGATTCCCAATCTAGAGGAAGCACTAATTTAGTTTTTTCAATGGATTCCAGCATAGCCAAACAAAAGGGGATTGAGGAGACCTGGAGGGTTCTGCCCTTCATTTATTCGAGCCTGTTTCCTGGTGTCTTCTTCCTACCAGCTCCTTAATTGCAACCACTGGGACCCTTCAAGCACCGCTTGGGCAATTGATTCTCAATCTAGAGGAAGCACTAATTTAGTTTTTTCAATGGATTCCAGCATAGCCAAACAAAAGGGGATTGAGAACCATATTGTGCTACTGTGGCCTTAAGATCTTTAAAAAATTTATATTCAAAGGGCAAGTACTGAACATGAATCATATTGTCAGGAGCCTCTTGCTGTTGATTTGGAAAAAAACTACGGAGGATCTATACCTCCAGGGGGTGTGGGAATATCATCATCATAAAGCATGGGAATGGGAAATGAAAATTATTGTGCTACTGTGGCCTTAAGATCTTTAAAAAATTTATATTCAAAGGGCAAGTACTGAACATGAATCATATTGTCAGGAGCCTCTTGCTGTTGATTTGGAAAAAAACTACGGAGGATCTATACCTCCAGGGGGTGTGGGAATATCATCATCATAAAGCATGGGAATGGGAAATGAAAAGCAGTGCCCCTCCTGACCTACATCCGGAATCTTAGAAGAAACCGGAAAGAGAGACACATAAGGAGGAGCACGGGGAGTAGGAACCTGCTGTGAATTATTTTGTTGAGTTTTCCACCATTGTGGAAATAACTGAGTCATTTTTTCCACCTCACCATCAGCTGCTGATGAGGAGGATGACGAGGTGGAAGTGTCAGATTCAGCATCAGATTCCCCTTCCCCAGACAGCGGTGTGGCAGCTGCTGTAGTACCGCTTGCAGCGGCAGTGCTTTGTTCCCCACCTGGAACTCCCTCATATATAGCTTCTGATTTGGCAGATTTTATTTCACTATCTGTAGATAATAAAGTGAGAGCCTGTGTAATAGCACTACATAAAGTCCACAACTTTAAAGGAATTATCTTACCTCTTTGCCCTCAGTTTTTTGCAATCCTTTTTCATATGTCCAGGCTTTCCACAATGATAGCAATTTCCACCTTGTCTTGGCTTTATGGCTTGGGCCAAGGCTGCAGCAAAAACAGTAGCATTGTGTTCTGTTCCTCCCACTCCAGAACAAGCCTTGATATACTCAGCTATAGAAGCTCCTTGGCCCTTCAAGGGACTCAAAATACGTTTGCATTCTGGATTAGCATTTTCAAAGGCCAGTGTCTGCAAGAGTATTTCTGAAATTTCATCGTGACCAGTGGCTCGTTCCATTGCCACCCGCAATCTAGCCAGGGAATCCATATAAGGCTCGTTAGGCCCTTGTAAGGTTTTTGTGAACGAGGGTTGTGCGTGTCCCGTAGGCGCGACATGACGCCAAGCCCGAAGAAAGACTTGACGTACCTGTTGCAAATCTTGATCTGAGTATTGGGCTTGTTCTCTCAAGGCTCGAAATTGTCCTTTCCCCATTAATTTGTCCTCCAATGGACCTAGAGGGTTCTGCCCTTCATTTATTCAAGCCTGTTTCCTGGCGTCTTCTTCCTACCAGCTCCTTAATTGCAACCACTGGGACCCTTCAAGCACCGCTTGGGCAATTGATTCCCAATCTAGAGGAAGCGCTAATTTAGTTTTTCCAATGGATTCCAGCATAGCCAAATCAAAAGGGGATTGAGAACCATATTGCGCTACAGCGGCCTTAAGATCTTTGAAAAATTTATATTCAAAGGGCAAGTACTGAACATTAATCATATTGTCAGCAGCCTCTTACCGTTGAATTGGAAAAAAGCTGCGGAGGATCTATACCTCCAGGGGGTGCAGGAATATCATCATCATAAAGCATGGGAACGGGAAATGAAAAGCAGCGCCCCTCCTGACCTACATCCGGAATCTTAGAAGAAACCAGAAAGAGAGACACATAAGGAGGGGCGGGGAGAGTAGGAACCCGCTGTAAATTTTTTTGTTGAGTTTTCCACCATTGTTGAAATAACTGAGTCATTTTTTCCACCTCACCATCAGTTGCTGATGAGGAGGATGACGAGGTGGAAATGTCAGATTCAACATCAGATTCCCCTTCCCCGGACAGCGGTGCGGCAGCCGCTGTAGCACCGCTTGCAGTGGCCGCGCTTTGTTCCCTGCCCAGAACTCCCTCATATATAGCTTCTGATTTGGCAGATTTCGTTTCACTATCTGTAGATAATAAAGTGAGAGCCTGTGTAATAGCACTACATAAAGTCCACAACTTTAAAGGAATTGTGTTACCCTTTTGATGTTGTTGCCGCAATTCCTTTTGCATTGTTTTCCATTCTTTTAAATTCAATTGTACTTTAGTCTGATACTGAAACCAATAACAATGTTGCTCCATGAGGCGGAATAACTCCGACAAACTGCGATTGGATGCCTTAACCCCCATGGAGTGGAGAAGTCCTTTGACTAACTCCAGCTACCCTTTTGATGTTGTTGCCGCAATTCCTTTTGCATTGTTTTCCATTTTTTTACATTCAATTGTACTTTAGTCTGATACTGAAACCAATAACAATGTTGCTCCACGAGGCGGAATAACTCCGACAAACTGCGATTGGATGCCTTAACCCCAATGGAGTGGAGAAGTCCTTTGACTAACTCCATGTATTGTGCCTTTGCTGATGGGGAGTTCCCCATGATTTTCCCAAAAGTTCCCCTGCCTTGGATCTACCATCCCCGAGGGGTACTCACCCTTCCAGTTTCACTTGAGCCCCGCGTTGGGCGCCAGATGTCACGAGCGAAATGACAAAGAGACACACACACGTAAAAGACAGACAAAGACACAACTCCGGCCGGAGGAAAAATCTGCGCAAGCCCTCCTTGCGGTTTATTTTTATAGTCCCATTTTGGGAAGCAATCCAAGAAGCAAAGCATTGCATTCTTTTACCATATAAGTACATACAGGATAAAAGCAAGCACGATTACGGCAGAGAAGGGGGAAGTGACCTTGACATGATTACTAAGAAGCCTGCCCAGAACTCCAGCTTCCTCCTACTCCAGGGAGGGCCTGATACCCCATATGCGGGCAGATCGTTTAACAAAGGAGTTTGTGTGCAGGCTTCTTGGCAGGACTTCCTGTGTGCAGGCAAGTCTGGTCCAAGCAGAGAGTCCCGTTTGCAAGCACATCTCCGATTCCCTATCCAATCCATTCCCAGGTCGCTGTTGGTCTCCCACATCCTACAAAGATAGAAATGTGAATCTGAATTTTGGAGGGTGAGTTTTGGGCTTGGGAGGTTGATGGTGTCATTATCCCTGTGTTGGACTGTTCCAAAGAAATAAAGGGAGCTTGAGTGCCAATCATTTGGTGTCCTCTGTGATCTGTGATGATGATTCTCCCCTTTAAACACATGACTCTCCTGTTAGTGGTTGAATAAATGGGCCTGAGACTCACCTCTTAGTGGTTAAATAAAAGGACCTGAGCGTGAGTGGGGCCTAGATGCTCTCTGATAGACAAGGGTTGGCTAGAGGGGTTCAGGGCACCATTTCCCCACTCCCTGTTGTTCTCATTTCCAGGGCATCCACCTCCTCACTTATTTCTGAGGCTGTTCAATCTATCATCATATACAAGGGGTGTCCTCGGGGCCTGGAATGAACTAAGTGTGCAGGAGTCAGCACCACTGGAGGGAACCTTCTTCCAAGGGACCCTCATACCTAACCCCACCCAGGCCCTGGACTGGAGCATTTTCCCTAGTGGATTCAGTAGATGCAAATCCTCCATCTCAGACCCTGGGCAGTGTCAAAACGAGTTCACTGTGCAAAATCAGCCCCAGAGTCCTGGGGGATATTCACCTGGAGTCCATCTGGAGCCTCTGGGACCCACCAGCCCATGCCCATTTTCCCACTGCTCAACCGTATCTGAGCCCCACGGAGTCTTTGGGACTCCATGGACTGTAGGCTGCCAAGCTTCTGTGCCTATGGAATTCTACAGCTGAGAATACTACAGTGGGTAGCAGTTCTCTTTTCCAGGAGATCTTCCCAACCCAGGGATTGAACTTGGGTCTGCTGCATTGCATGCACAACTGAGCAGCCAGGGAAGCCTCCAGTTTCTAAGAGACAACCCAACATCCCTGAATCCATTGTCGAAATGTGCTTTTATGTCACTAATATCCCCACAGGGTTTATTTTGGTTTTACATTAATAAAAACTTTCACACACAATTATTTATTCAAAGGCTGATGGAAATCTATTCCCAATCATCAAAAAATGTCACTTCAGAATTCAGTATTTCAGTGTTGAGTGCAACTTAGCATTTTTCTCCTTGGTGTCATTCATCTGTAATTTTTTTTTTAATAAAACCTTAATCCTTAAGTATTTGCCTTAAGCCACATTGTAAAGATAAAATTTCCTCCAAATCCTAGTTCTCTGCCAACCTGGCCACACTAAGGCTTTTAACTAATTCTCTTTTCCCACCAGAGCTCTTTACTGAGACCAAGTCCTCTAAGAGTCAGAGAAGATTTAGCAACTAAACAAAATAACAGCACCCCTTCAGAGTGGTGGGCTCCAACTATACCCCTTTTTGTGACTGAAGGAGCTGGGACCGGCATGGACCACCAAAATTTTGCTATAGTAATGTCCTGGAAATTAGCATCACCTTGATTTGAGCTTTCCTGGTGGCTCAGATGGTAAGGAATCCACCTGCAATGCAGGAGACTCAAACTTAGTCCCTGAATCAGGAAGATCCCCTGGAGAAGGGAGTGACTACCCACTCCAGTATTCTTTCCTGGAGAATTCCATAGAGGAGCCTGTTGGGTTACAGTACATGGAGTCAGAAAGAATCAGATAGGACTGACTAACACTTTCACTTCACCTTTAATCCTGTAGGTAAGCAGGTGGTGCAAGTCATCACTGATTGAGTTTCTCAATGTGTGACAGTCCCTTATGTTTTGGCCCCTCTCTTTCCCATCCTTGCATTTAACCTACAAAACCATCCCTTTATGATTTCTTCCTCAGGGAATTAGAACTGAGCACAGACGCAGCAAGAAGCCAGACACTGCACTGATTAGGTGAGGATGAAGGAGGAGAGTGAAAGAGCTGGCTTAAAACTACATATTAAAAACACTAAAATCATGGCATCTAGCCCCATTACTCCATGGCAAATAGAAGGGAAAAAGGTGATAGTACTGACAGATTTCCTCTTCTTGGGCTGTACAGTCACTGCAATGGTGATTGCAACCGTGAAATCAGTAGACGGTTGCTTATTGGCAGGAAAGCTATGACAAACTTAGACAGTGTGTTGAAAAGCAGAGACGTTACTCTGCCAACAAAGGTCTGTATAGTCAAGGCTATGGTCTTCCAAGTAATCATGTATGGTTGTGAGAACTGGACCACAAAGAAGGCAGAGCACCAAAGAATTGTTGCCTTTGAGTTGTGGTACTGGTGAACACTCCTGAAAGTCCTTTGGACAGTAAGGAGTTCAAACCAGTCAATCTTAAGGGAGATCAACCCTGAATACTTGTTAGAAGGATAGATGCTGAAGCTGAAGGTCCACTCTATTGGTCATGTGATGTGAGGAGCTGACTCACTGGGAAAGTCCCTGATGCTGGGCAAGATTGAGGGCAGAAGGAGAAGAGGGCAACAGAGACGGAGATGGCCGGATGGCATCACCAATGCAATGGACATGAGCTTGAGCAAACTTCAGGAAATGGTGAGGGACAGGGAGGTCTGGCGTGCTGCAGTCCATGGGGTTGCAGATACAACTGGGCAAATGAACAACAACAATTTCTTGAGATAAAGCTGTTCCAGGGAGAGTGGAAGAGGAAAAGGTTTGTGAGAACAATGAAAGGGCCACCTCTCCCCTAGAGACGGAGGAAGTGGGTAGAGGCTAGCCACCTGGAATAGTGCTCTCTTGAAAGGTGTGCCTTTTGGACACCTTGTAGAGTCCACTTCTCACACAGCCCTGACCTGTAGGTCAGCAGGCACCAGCCTGTGTCCCGAGGGCTTGATCTGCTCCTAGGTACCAGGTTCTCACTTGGTGTGAGATGCCCAGCCCTGCTGGTGGACCCTCAGGCTGACCACATGTCACTCCACGGCCACAAGCCCCAGAGAGCTTCCTCCTTGACCACAGCAATAGACCAGGACTGGAGTTGGCCTTGGGTTTGTCCACGGAAGGAAAGGTGGGAACAGATCATGTCTGTCTGTCTTTTTTTGTTTCATTTGTTGGCCAGCCAACACAGCTTGCAGGATCTTAGTTCCCCAACTAAGGATAGAATCCACGCCCTCAGCAGTGAAAGTGCAGAGTCCTAACCACCCCAGGACTACTAGAGAGTTCCCAATAGGTCATTTCTTGAGCCTGGTGGATACCCCAGAAGCTTGATGTTGGCTGCTGAGAGGCAGGCTTCTCTATGGGCCAGGATTTGATGAAGTCACCAAACATTCCTCTCTCCCTGACCTCTGGGAGACCTGTGACCATGGCCCATATCATAGAAACTTCTGGAGCTAGAGAGAACTGAAGGACGACATACCCCCTCTCCACTCATACTCCTTTCCTGGCTACCCAATCCCTTCCGATAAATTCATCTGCCCTCAACCCATCTACAGAAAGCATACTGTCCTCTTTCCTGGAAACCTTCCCTGAAGAAGAGGTTGAAATCATGTCCTCTGCTTCTTCCTAACTAACATGTGAAGGCTTTTCTGTACACTTGGTGACAAGCTTCTGCTAGACAGCTATGGGTTTTCTTCCTTTTCTTTCTTTTTTTTTTTTTTTTTTTTTTTTAAACACATACTCTCCTTCACTTCCAGGATGGTTTGAGCACAGGACTCACTCTGTTCTCAAGGTTCTGTCCCTCACAGTCTAGGATATAACTAAAAAAAAAAAAAAGAAAGGAAAAAAAAAGGAGGGGGGGGGCAGAGAGTTGGGTGGGGATGTTTAGCAGCAGTGGTCTGCCAGAAGGGGTCCACAGGAGCAGGCCTCATCCTGGAATATCTGGGTGGGTGTCCATTTGTTGACGTTTGGAAGTCGGCTGGGATCCGAGTCATCACCTGCATATCCCCTACTGTCCTTGAGGTGAGCCCTGTCTAGGGACTCCTGATCTAAAGAACTCGTTAATGTACTAAGGTGGCCACCAGAGAGACATGAGACTTAAACAACAGGAAATTGTTTTCTTGCAATTCTGGAGGCTAGAAGTCCAGGATCAAGGTGTTGACAGTGTGGTGCCTTCAGAGATCTCTTTCATTGATGAGCAGACACCTGCATTCTCATGTCCTCCTGTCCCTTTATGTCCATGCATCCTTGATGTCTTGTGTGTCCTAATTTCCTCTTTATTTTCTGGCCATGCTGCTTTTCTTCTGGGTCTTAGTTTCCAGGCCAGGGACTGAACTTGGGCCCTTGGCAGTGAAAGTTCTGAGCCTTAACCGCTGGCCTTCCAGGGAATTTCCTTCTCTCTTTTTACACAGAGAACCATCAGATTGGACTAGGGCCCACCCTAGTGACCTTGTTTTAACTGAAATTAGAAGACGCTTACTCCTTGGAAGAAAAGCTATGTCCAACGTAGATAGCATTTTCAAAAGCAGAGACATTACTTTGCCGGCTAAGGTCCGTCTAGTCAAGGCTATGGTTTTTCCTGTGGTCATGTATGGATGTGAGAGTTGGACTGTGAAGAAGGCTGAGCGCCTAAGAATTGATGCTTTTGAACTGTGGTGTTGGAGAAGACTCCCTTGGACTGCAAGGAGATCCAACCAGTCCATTCTGAAGGAGATCAACCCTGGGATTTCTTTGGAAGGAATGATGCTAAAGCTGAAACTCCAGTACTTTGGCCATCTCATGCAAAGAGTTGACTCATTGGAAAAGACTCTGATGCTGGGAGGGATTGGGGGCAGGAGGAGAAGGGGACGGCCGAGGATGAGATGGCTGGATGGCATCACGGACTCGATGGACGTGAGTCTGAGTGAACTCCGAGAGATGGTGATAAACAGGGAGGCCTGGCGTGCTGAGATTCATGGGGTCACAAAGAGTCGGACACGACTGAGTGACTGCACTGAACTGAACTGAAAGGTATAATCTACAAATATGGTTACATTCCAAAGTGTTGGGGGTTAGGAATTCTACAGATAATTTTTAATGAATTAATTTATTTGACTGCACCAGGTGTTAGTTGTGGTATGTGGGGTCTTTGGTCTTCCTGGAAGCACATGGGATCTGGTTCCCCGACCACGGACAGAAGCCCAGCACCCAGCACTGGGAGTGGAGCGTTTTAGCCACTGGACCTTTGGGAAAGTCCCCCCAACATATGGATTTTGCAGGACACAATGAAGCCCAAAACAGGGTTGATGGTAGGGTGATTTGCCTGGCTACACATTTGCACCCTACTTGCTCCTTAGAAATATCTGACACCTTTAATTATGTTGACTCCCTGGTCCCATTCCTGGAGATATTGATTCTGTGGATATGGAGTAAGATCGGCAGAATCAACCAGAACATCAGTACTTTTCAAAAGCTCTCTAGTACTCACTGATTAATATGGACACCTTAAGCAGCCTGGGCAAAACCTGGAGCTTGTGAGAAACTCAGACTCTCAAGCCCCACCCACAACTGTTGGATGAGAATGTGTTTTTGCACAAGACAGATAGGCAATTCCTTAGATTCACTGAGGGTTAAGAAGCACAGCCTGGGAGATTGGAAAGTGTGGCCCAAACTGAGAAGTTTGGATCCAGATCTCTGAGCTTTCTTATACCCTAACTTCCTTCAATACAAAGGACATCCAGAAGCCCCAAAAGAGGATGTGGAGGTCCTAGAATCTCTGAAGGGTGGTGGGGAGGATGAAGATCCCAGCTCAAGCTACATCTGATTGGTTTATTGAATTACCAATAACCTGCTCCTCCCGAGACAGGTGCTCAGTGTGTCGCATGAAGAAAAAAATGAATTCTGACCCTCAATCCTTAGGGTCTCCTGAAGGAGTAGATTCTTGGGTGTTTTAAGCATGTTCTTATTGTTGCTTGGGCTCCCGTTGTGCCTCAGCTGGTAAAGAATCTGCCTGCAATATGGGAGACCTGGGTTTGTCCCCTAGGTCGAGAAGATCCCCTGCAGATGGGAAAGGCTGCCCACACCAGTGTTCTAGTCTGAAGGATTCCATGGACTGTATATAGTCCATGTAGTCGTGAAGGGTTGGACACGACTGAGCAACTTTCACGTTCACTGTTGCAGTTTAGTTGCTAAGTTGTGTGTCTGAGTCTTTTGTGACCCTATAGACTGTAGCCTGCCAGGCTCCTCTGTCCATGGGATTTCTCAGGCAAGAATACTGGAGCGGTTGCCATTTCTACCTCCAGGAGTTCTTTCCGACCCAGAAACTGAACCCAGGTCTCCTGCATTAACAGGTGGATTCTTTACTGATGAGCCACCAGAGATCAATCTTTCCCAAAGTACTGGATGATTTCACACCCTGATTCACTTCAGAATCAAGTGAGGCAAACATTGAGCTTTCAGATTCCCAGGCCCCCTCCTAGGACAATTTGAAATTCTTAGGTGTGATATGCAGCCCTGGAATCTCTATGCTTAATAATGTCTCAGGTGATTCTGAGATTTGAGCAATCTTTAGAAGCATATGAAAGCGAAAGTGTTAGTCATCCAGTTGTGTTTGACTGTTTGCAAAGCCATGGATAATAGCTCTCCAGGCTCCTCTGTCATGGAATTCTCCAGGAAAGCATACTTGAGTGGATAGCCATTTCCTTCTCCAGGAGATCTTCCTGACCCAGGGATTAAACCCCGGTCTCCTGTACTACAGGGATTTTTTACTCTCTGAGCCATCAAGGGAAGCCTAGAAGCATAAATAGGTAGTCAAAATGTTTCTTCCTTTCCCCTAAGTTTTTGCAAGCATTTTAAAATTGACATCCAAAATGTTTTTGTTGTAAGTGTAAACACTGCAAAGGATGCCAACACTTTTGGCATACAATAAAAATAAACCTTTTAAGTAAATCAAACTAGGAATTCCCTAGCAAGCCAGCAGTTAGTGCTCAGTGCTTTCACTCTGGTGACCTGGGTTCAGTCCCTGGTCAGGAAACTAAGCTCCTGCCAGAAGTCTCATGGTGTGTCTATAAATAAATAAAACTGTCAATATCATGCTTTCAAGTATATCCAGAAGAATATAAAGAGCATAGAGTTTTAAAAAATATTCAGTTTTATTCACTTAATTGGCTGCTTGGGTCTTAGTCATGGCATTCAGGATCGTTTGTCCATTCTACTGCCCTCTGGCATGTGGGATCTTACCTACCACGTATTAAACCCACATTCCCTGCATTGGAAGGCAGATTCTCAACCACTGGACCGCCAAGAAGTCCCTAGCCTTGGGTTCTGATACTCACCAACATTGGAGAAAGACATGGCAACCCACTCCAGCATTTTTCCCTGGTGAATTCAATGGGTAGAGGAGCCTGGCTGGCTACAGTCCATGGGGTCATAAAAAGTCAGACACACTGAGCAACTAGGCACAGCACTGACCATCATGCTTCTTAAAAGAGTATGAAATGAGTTCTTTCTAAGGGCCAGTTTTTTTTTTTCACCTGCTTCATTGAGATGTAATCGACATATATTCTGTAAATTTAAGGTGAGCACATGTTGATTTGACAAGAACGATATTTTTGATGTTATATCTGGTTACAGCACTTGAGATCATGTTCATTAGTGAACATCATTTTTGTTCTAATTCAGTGACTGTGACCTTATAATGAATGGAAATTCTCTGAAACCCTCCCTCCCCCTACGAATGTGTATGCACAGGGGTATACAGGCAGTGGGAGGTAAAGCTTGAGATAAAATCTAGGTGCTGCAAAGGAGGACAGAGAAGAGGGGGAGTAAGGGAGGAAGGGAGAAGGATGGGGGTGAGGGTGTGACCTGACACCCCTGATGTAGTTTAAGAAAGCATGAGCCCCTGCCTAGAAAAAGCTGCTGGGGTTCAGCATGAAGATCCACAGTGAGAACCTTAGGAATCCAGCGGGTGCTGAGTCTTCAAGGGCAGATCACTTGGGAGTAAGCTTGCTTCCTGCCCTCCTCACCCTGACTCCACTCCAACTCACCCCCTTGCCCTTGAAAGAGGACAGGGGTTCAGTGTTTGCAGCTGGAGAATTTTCTGCCATTGGAAGAGAACCCCTGACTTTTTGTGTTCCTGACATCAGCCCATGCCCTGTTGAAATAGCTGTGTGGACCACCTTCCCCTGCCCTTAAGCTATTGAACCCCAAATAACTAAAGATTCAGATTAATTGGAGATAAGGTGGTGGGCCTCTGAATGCCAGAGAGGCAAGTGGGGACTCTCACCACACTGAGACCTGGAAAATAGCCCCTGGAAGGGGCCCTGAAGCCCCACCGCCATTATTTCCTCTCTCTAACAATTTGTAGAAATGTTTCTCTTTGAAAGATCCTATGGGGAAAACCTGGTTCAGAAACCTGATTGGAGCCCGGTTTGGGTATTATGGATTGGACTAGAATGGGCTTTAAAATGCTTGGAATCTCCTAATGCAGCCTCACGGAGAAAAGGCTTTTGGAGAGCCAGGCAGGAGTTCCACAGACACTGGACACAGGAAGCGGTGCTGCTATTCCCAGACAAATCTTTCTGGGATGTGGAGACAAAGACTCCAGCTTCACCCTCCACTTGGTTTTAGAGTAGGAAGTGTTTAGCTGCACAGAGTCAACTGGACTTCAGTAGCTGGTGAGCCATGGGGTTTGGAATGCTTCCTTTTGTTCTCTGCAGCCATGAGTCTGCAATATTTCTCTGTAAAGGGCTAGAGAGTAACCAGGCGTTAAGGGCCACGAGGTCTCTCCCATTAGCAGTGTGAAATAGCCTCAGGCAGTGACAAATGATCATTGCTGTGTTCCAATAAAACTTTATTTGTGACACTGAAATTTAGATATTATATAATATTCACATGTCACAAAATGTTCCTTTGTTTTCCCCCAAATTTAAAAAAAAAAAAAAAGTAAAAATAGTAAATTATTATTATTTTTTTTAAAGTAAAAAAGAATACTAAAACATAAAAATCACTCTTAGTTTTCTGGTTGGTGAAATAAAAAAAAAAAAAAAAATTCATGGGGTCGCAAAGATTCGGACACGACGGAGCGACTGAACTGAACTGAACTGATATAGTCCTTGTGGTTGCGAAGAGCTGGACATGACTGAGCAACTTTCATGTTCACTGTTGTGGTTTAGTTGCTAAGTTGTGTGTCTGAGTCTTTTGTGACCCTATAGATTGTAGCCTGCCAGGCTCCTCTGTCCATGGGATTTCTCAGGCAAGAATACTGGAGCGGTTGCCGTTTCTTCCTCCAGGAGTTCTTTCTGGCCCAGAAACTGAACCCATAAGGGCTGGACATGACTGAGCAACTTTCACGTTCACTGTTGTGGTTTAGTTGCTAAGTTGTGTGTCTGAGTCTTTGTGACCCTATAGACTGTAGCCTGCCAGGCTCCTCTGTCCATGGGATTTCTCAGGCAAGAATACTGGAGCGGTTGCCATTTCTTCCTCCAGGAGTTCTTTCTGACCCAGAAACTGAACCCAGGTCTCCTGCATTAACAGGTGGATTCTTTACTGATGAGCCACCAGAGATCAACCTTTCCCAAAGCATTGGATGATTTCACACCCTGGGATTCACTTCACTTCAGAATCAAGTGAGGCAAACATTGAACTTTCAGATTCCTATGCCCCCTCCTAGGGCAATTTGAAATTCTTAGGTGTGATATGCAGCCCTGGAATCTCTAAATTTAATAACATCCCTGGTGATTCTGAGATTTGAGCAATCTTTAGAAGGATATGAAAGCGAAAGTGTTAGTCATCCGGTTGTGTTTGACTGTTTGCAAACCCATGGATAATAGCTCCCCAGGCTCCTCTGTCCATGGAATTCTCCAGGAAAGCATATTTGAGTGGATAGCCATTTCCTTCTCCAGGAGATCTTCCTGACCCAGGGATTAAACCCCGGTCTCCTTAACTGCAGGCAGATTATTTGCTCTCTGAGCCATCAAGGGAAGCCTAGAAGCATAAATAGGTAGTCAAAATGTTTCTTCCTTTCCCCTAAGTTTTTGCAAACATTTTAAAATTGACATCCAAAATGTTTTTGTTGTAAGTGTAAACACTGCAAAGGATGTACCTTTTGGCATACAATAAAAATAAACCCTTTAAGTAAATCAAACTAGGAATTCCCTAGCAAGCCAGCAGTTAGTGCTCAATGCTTTCACTCTGGTGACCTGGGTTCAGTCCCTGGTCAGGAAACTAAGCTCCTGCAGGAAGTCTCATGGTGTGTCTATAAATAAATAAAACTGTTAATATCATGCTTTCAAATATGTCCAGAAGAATATAAAGAGCATAGAGTTTTAAAAAATATTCAGTTTCATTCACTTATTTGGCTGCTTTGGTCTTAGTCATGGCATTCAGGATCGTTTGTCCATTCTACTGCCCTCTGGCATGTGGGATCTTACCTACCATGTATTAAACCCACATTCCCTGCATTGGAAGGCAGATTCTCAACCACTGGACTGTCAAGAAGTCCCTAGCCTTGGGTTCTGATACTCACCAACATTGGAGAAAGACATAGCAACCCACTCCAGCATTTTTCCCTGGAGAATTCAATGGGTAGAGGAGACTGGCTGGCTACAGTCCATGGGGTCGTAAAAAGTCAGACACACTGAGCAACTAGGCACAGCACTGACCATCATGCTTCTTAAAAGAGTATAAAATGAGTTCTTTCTAATGGCCAGTTTTTTTTTTTTTCCCCTGCTTCATTGAGATGTAATGGACATATATTCTGTAAATTTAAAGTGAGCACATGTTGATTTGATAGCAATGGTATTTTTGATGTTATATCTGGTTACAGCACTTGAGATCACATTCATTAGTGAACATCATTTTTGCTCTAATTCAGTGACTCTGTGACCATATAATGAATGGAAATACACATATTTCTTCTCTGAAACCCTCCCTCCCACTACGAATCTGTGTGCACAGGGGTGTACAGGCAGTGGGAGGGAAAGCTTGAGATATAATCTAGGTGCTGCAAATGAGGACAGAGAAGAGGGGGAGTAAGGGGGTAAGGGAGAAGGATGAGGGTGAGGGTGTGACCTGACACCCCTGGTGTGGTTTAAGAAAGCATGAGCCCCTGCCTAGAAAAAGCTGCTGGGGTTCAGCATGAAGATCCACAGTGAGGACCCTGGGAATCCAGCGGGTGCTGCGTCTTCAAGGGCAGATCATTTGGGAGTAAGCTTGCTTCCTGCCCTCTTCACCCTGCCTCCACTCCAACTCACCCCCTTGTCCTTGGAAGAGGACAGGGGTTCACTGTTTGCAGCTGTAGAATTTTCTGCCATTGGAAGAGAACCCCTGACTTTTTAGGTTCCTGACATCAGCCCATGCCCTATTGGAATAGCTGTGTGGACCACCTTCCCCTGCTCTTAAGCTATTGAACCCCAAATAACTAAAGATTCAGATAAATTGGAGATAAGGTGGTGGGCCTCTGGATGCCAGAGAGGCAAGTGAGGACTCTCACCACACTGAGACCTGGAAAATAGCCCCTGGGAGGGGCCCTGAAGCCCCACCCCATTATTTCCTCTCTCTAACAATTTGTAGAAATGTTTCTCTTTGAAAGATCCTATGGGGAAAACCTGATTCAGAAACCTGATTGGGCCCAGTTTGGGTATTATGGATTGGACTAGAATGGGCTTTAAAATGCTTGGAATCTCCTAATGCAGCCTCACAGAGAAAAGGCTTTTGGAGAGCCAAGTAGGACTTCCACAGACACTGGACACAGGAAGCGGTGTTGCTATTCCCAGAGAAATCTTTCTGGGACATGGAGACAAAGACTCCAGCTTCACCCTCCACTTGGTTTCAGAGTTGGAAGTGTTTAGCTGCACGGAGTCAACTGGACTTCAGTAGCTGGTGAGCCATGGGGTTTGGAATGCTTCCTTTTGTTCTCTGCAGCCATGAGTCTGCAATATTTCTCTGTAAAGGGCTAGAGAGTAGCCAGGCATTAAGGGCCACGAAGTCTCTCCCATTAGCAGTGTGAAATAGCCTCAGGCAGTGACAAATGATCATTGCTGTGTTCCAATAAAACTTTATTTGTAACACTGAAATTTAGATATTATATAATATACACGTGTCACAAAATTTTCCTGTTTTCCCCCAAAAAAAAAAAAAAAAAAAAGTAAAAACAGGAAGCAAGCCAATTTGTCAATCCCTGTCTAAGCCATTTGCCTATATAATGCAGCTAGCATCCCATTAGTGACTTGTGACATGAATTTAGTAGGCTGGATTCTACTTATGAAAAATAGAAATTTTCATTAAATCTAAGATGACATCAGCTGTAAGATACATTATTCCTTTTACTTTTGGTCACATCCAGTGGCACGTGGGACCACATCTCCCTTACCAGGGATTGAAACCATGCCCCTTGCCTGGAAGTGAGGAGTCTTAAATACTGGATTACCGGGGAAGTCCCACAGCATTATGTTTCATACCACTATAATATATATATTTATATACATATGTATGTGTGTGTGTTCAGTTGCTTCAGTCATGTTTAACTCTTTGTAACCCTATGGACTGTAGCCCACCAGGCTCCTCTGTCCATAGGATTCTTCAGGAAGGAATACTGCAGTGGGTTGCCATGCCCTTCTCCAGGGGGTCTTCCTGACCCAGAGATGGAACCTGCATCTGTTACATCTTCTGCATTGGCAGGAGGGACCTTTACCGCTAGGGCCATCATTTACACACAACCAAGCAAACTATGATATGCTACTGATGAAATGTGGTCTGGTATCAGAAGTGGTCAAATATAAACTTTAGAATGTCCCTTCATGTCAATGAAATGTGTTAATGGCATGGAAGCTACCAACAAATGTATTGTATGGAGAGAAATTGTGTTACAAACTTTTATTTCAATGACCGACACTGCCCCGTCAGCATCCAGCTGCATACTGGCTGACTTTCTCCCTTCCGATAGTTTTAATTCATTAAGATTCGGAATTCACTAAATGCTTGGAGAAACTGCTTCTCAGCCTTTTGGCTAAGATCAAGTGTAAGTGCCTGGGGATCCAGGAATGAGTGGGTGGAGCCTGTGGTACAGATAAATGATTGGTTAATAACAGTTACTGTTTATTTATGCAGCAGACATGTAGCACTGACAGACACTGCATGTTGTTTTAGAAACCAAAATGCAGCAACCCAATAGCTCTGGAGGTGAATATGGCATGTGAGTTGCGGGAGGCTGTGATTTCTGACATCATGGTTAGGAAAGCCTGGCAGAGAAACTGTAGACCGAGGCAGGTCAGGAGTTGGGTGGTGGTACTTGAGACAGCACCCAAGGCAGAGGGAGCAGTAGAAGTCGTGAGAAGGCCCCATCCTCCCTCCTTGGTACCCTTGGGAGATTGGGTCTGGGAACCCTCACCTGCAGATACCAAAACCCAGGGGTGCTCAAGTCCATTATATAAAATGGTGCAGTCTTTGCATGTAACTAAGGGGACTCTCCCACATGTTTTAAATCATCTCCACATTCCTTATAATACCTAATACAATATTGATGCTGTGTAAATACTTTCAAGTACAGTGTAAATGCTCTCTATCTATATCTATATACACAATGGTTCATATATATATATACATATATATATAGTTGCCAGCATGAGGCAGGTTCAAGTCTTGCTATTAGAACTTGCTGGAATTTTTTTTTTTTAATATTTTTGATCCATGTGTAGAGTATGGTGCCTTCTGGACTCAGAGAGTGGGAGCGAGAGGCACCCCAAAGGGACAGCTGGCAGCTCTTTTGGACATTTTCTGTTGGTCAGTATTTCTGAGTGAGAATGTAGATCTATAAGCAAAATGGTGCCTACCAGCTCTCCTGCCGAGTTTAACAGGAGCACTGGGGCCACCATGGGGAGACAAGGCAAAAGTGGTGGCTGAAGAAGGAAGTTTAAAACGGTCATGACACTTAACTGAGTTTGAGATGTTTCCTTATGTCTAAGGGTGTTAATAGTTATCTCAATGTTTCAGCCAATGATCAAATCAGGTACTAATTTTGTCTTTTGAAAGAAATATAATCATCGTCGCTTATCTGCAGAGAATAAGTTTCAAGACCCCCAGCGGACATCTGTAACCTCACATAGTATCAAACTCTATATACACAATGGTTCTTCTATACTAACATATCTGTGATGAAGTTTATTTTATAAAAGCACAGGGAGAGATTGGCACCTGCCTAATAATAACAGGAAAGTGAAAGTGAAGTCATTCAATCGTGTCCAACTCTTTGCGACCCCATGGACTGCAGCTTATTACGCTCTGTCCATGGGATTTACCAGGAAAGAATTCTGGAGTGGGTTGCCATTTCCTTCCTCAGAGGATCTTCCTGATCAAGGGATTGAACCTGGGTCTTCCGAATTGTAGTCAGACACTTTACCATCTGAGCCACCAGGGAAGGTGTAATAATAACATAGAACAATTATAACAATATACTTTTATAAAAGTTTTGTGAGTGTAGTCATTATGTAAAATATATTACTGTACTAATTGAGTGATTTTTTTTTCACTCTAACTAAGCACTTATTACGCTCTGTATCCATACTTTTTGCAGTTTGAGGTTTGACAGCAAAACCAACCCAGATTTATTTATTCTTCTTCACATTCACCACAGATATTAGTAACTTCAGCGTACTTTTTTTTTTTCTCTTTTTATATCAAATTGAGAACTTCGATCTTTTCACTTAAAGTTAGCACTTAATGGATTTTCTCTGGCATATCAAAATGGACAGCATCATTCCACTTATGGTTTGGGGCCATTATTGAGTAAAATAAGGATGACTTGGTCACAGTTCCTGTGACATCTCAACAGTCAATTTGGTAACCGAGTGACAAAAGAGTGGGATGTTCAGGACTAAGGAACGATTCACATTCTGGGCAAGAGGAAACAGGATGGTGTGAGATTCCAATCACACTCCTCAGAATGACCTGCAGTTTAAAACGCATGAGTTATATGTTTCTGGAGTTTTCCATTTAATATTCTCAGTGAACAACTAAGGGTGAACTGAAACCACAGAGAGCAACACCTGAGATCAGGGGGATGACCTTGTCCTGTGGTTGCCTTTAAGTGGAAAAAACACTAGAAGCGGCCACTTGAAACCAAAAGTGATTGCAAAATGGCCCATCTCTTCCCGTGTGTGGAAGCACAAGCACCACCACAACCCGAGAAAAAGACCGCCGCGTCCAAATCCAGAGATGAGGACAATGACGATGCTGAGGTCATCTTTGTTGGAGTGGAGCACGTCAATGAGGATGATGAAACCCTCTTTGTCAGAGTGATTTCAAGTTCAAAGCCAGTCATTTCTAACATTTTGAACAGAGTGACAAGAGACTCATCTTCAAGAAGAAAGAAGGGCCACGTGAGTCTGGATCGCACCTGCAGCTTGCAACCTGCAAATCTTAGGACCCCAGCATCAAAGCCAGATGCCCTATCACCAGCTTCTAAGTCTGTATGGGGAGGAAGAGGCAGTTCTATTATTTCCGAGCCTCCATCTAAACCCGATTATAAAACGAGCTCTCCGGAAAATGCCCTTCACAATTCAGAATTGCTCTCTCTGCAGCCTTACTGTCTCTCTGGAGCTGTTCTCTCATTTAGGAGGCAAGGATGAAAGCCCTCTTAATTCAAAGCGGTGTCCCACTTCAGATGTAAAATTTAACAGTGGGAATCCCCAAAGACCCAAACTCAGCGATGGAATCCCAGGGGGACCTGCCTCCACCATAGCCCCTCCAGGTATCTCTCCTGGAAAAACACGATTATGACCTTGGAAGATTCCCCAAACTCACCAAGCCATGTTCATGGTGGGGCATCATTTTCACAGACTCACGCCAATGACCATGCATGCTTCAGTCTTATGGATCCAGAAAGAACATGTAGTTTGTAAGGGCTGTAGAAAATGGACTTTTTGACTCTTGCAAGTCAGAGCAAGACTGTTGATCCCATGAAACTAAATCTGACCATGTTATTTGATGCCTTTTACTATGGCAGCCTACAAAAGATGGCAGCCAGAGCAGAAGATTCACACAGCCTTTAATTGCCTCAGCTGCTTGAGTGTTCTAAAACATTTCAAGCTTATTACCCACCTGAGGAACCATCTAGAGCTTGAGAGGCAGAAGGGTGACAGCTGGGAAACCCACACTACCTGCCAGCACTGCCATCACCAGTTTCCCACCTTGTTCCAGCTGCAGTGTCACATTGAAAGTGTCCACACTTCCTGGGAGCCCTCCACGGTTTAATATCTGTGAATTGTCCTTCAAAACAGATCAGGTTCTCTTACAGCACATGAAGGACAGTCACAAACCTGGCAAAATGCCCTATGTGTGCCATGTTTGCAATTACAGATTATCAGCCTTTGTCAATGTAGGGGCG
Source organism: Cephalophus harveyi (assembly GCA_006410635.1). Classification (NCBI taxonomy): domain Eukaryota; kingdom Metazoa; phylum Chordata; class Mammalia; order Artiodactyla; family Bovidae; genus Cephalophus; species Cephalophus harveyi. The sequence continues at coordinate 9,289 of SJYT01048582.1, read as the reverse complement.
TGTTTTAGAACATGGCATGGAAACATGAACAATTTATCTGCTTTGCCTCGAAACTTTCAAACTGGTAACATCCTTCGTAAATCACGCTTGGAGGCACTGGAACATGAGGGTCTTTCGAACTGTGGTGCTGGAGAATGGAGAAGACTCTTGAGAGTACCTTGGCCTGCAAGGAGATCCAACTAGTCAGTCCTAAGGGAAATCAACCCTGAATATTCAGTGGAAAAAGTGATGCTGAGGCTCCAATACTTTGGCCTCCTGATGGGAAGAGTCAACTCATTGGGAAAGAAAAAAAAAAAAACGCTCACCTGTTCCAGGTGCTGGCTACAGTGTTTGAATCTGAAGGAAAAGACAGAGCACCAAACCAAGAATCATCAGTCATTCAAAAAGCCAGAGAAATTGTGAAGGTTGCCTACTGAAACAGAGGCCAAGATCCGAAGTTCAGTTCAGCTGGGACTGAGAGAGACAGCATCCATCTTTGTGAGGAACACTGAGAAACCCAAGTGCCACCCAGAAAAACAACAAAGAAGATTGACCACAAACACAAAATATTTCAGACGTGTTGCAGCAAGAGATCTGGCTAAAAAATTATGTTCAACCCACCTCCGGAAATTCAAAAAAGCCCTATTGAGATTCAGCCAGCTGTACATAAACACCCTGCCTGGCTTTTGTTATTCAGTTGCTCAGTCGTGTCTGACTCCCTGTGACCCTATCGACTTCAGTATGCTAGGTTTCTCTGACCATCACCATCTCCTGAAGCTTGCTCAAACTCATTCCATTGGGTTGCTGATGCCTTCCAACCATCTCATCCGCAGTCATGCCTTCTGCTCCTGCCTTCAATATTTCCCAGTATCAAGTTGTTTTTTTTTTTTTTTCTTTCCCAGTGAGTTGACTCTTCCCATCAGGAGGCCAAAGTATTGGAGCCTCAGCATCACTTTTTCCACTGAATATTCAGGGTTGATTTCCCTTAGGACTGACTAGTTGGATCTCCTTGCAGGCCAAGGTACTCTCAAGAGTCTTCTCCATTCTCCAGCACCACAGTTCGAAAAGATAAATTCTTCAGCACTCAGCCTTTTTTAGGGTGCAGCTCTTTCATCTGTATCTGAATACTGGGAAAACCCTAGCCTTGACTTTATGGACATTGGTTGGCAAAGTAATGTCTCTGTCTTTTAATACACTGTCTAGGTTTGTCACAACTTTTCTTCCAAGGAGTGAGCATCTTTTAATTTCACGGCATCAGTAGCCATCCACAGTCATTTTGGAGCCCAAGAAAATAAAGTCTGGCTTTACTGTAACTGAGATTGTACTCGTTTCACCTCTCTACTCTCAAGTAGCTTTGAAATCTCCATGTTCCTTACTGGCCACTCTCTGCCCCCCAAAATAACCACTTCTCTGACCTCTAGCACCAGGGATTCATTTTTCTTTGGTTCTAATTTTAAATAAATAGAATCACACAGTAGACTTTCTGTTCCCCTGGTCTTGGTTTTCTTTTAAATAAGTAAGATGCATTCTTATCATATGTAGGTGTGGAACATTCTTTCTCATTGCTGGGTAGAATTCCCTTGGATGAATGGGCATAGTCTTATATGTCCATTTTACTGTGACTGAAATTTGAGGCTCTTATTCTGCCGTTTTGAATAAGATTCCTATGAACCTGTGTGTGTCTTTCATTGTAATTTCTCTAGGATAGCTATATCTATATATCTAGACATGAGATTTTCTGATAATGCATGTTATAATGGTTTAGTTGGTAAGCGGTATTTACTGTTACAACCCCATAGACTCTAGCCCACCAGGCTCCACTGTCCATAGGATTTCCCAGGCAAGAATATGACAATGGGTTGGCATTTTCTTCTCCAGAGGATTTTCCTGACCCAGGGTTCAAACCTGAGTCTCCTCCACTGCAGGCAGATGTTACTGACTGAGCCATTCTAATATGCTGCCGCCACTGCCGCCAAGTCGCCCCAGTCGTGTCTGACTCTGTGTGACCCCATTGATGGCAGCCCATCTGGCTCTGCCATCCCTGGGATTCTCCAGGCAAGAACACTGGAGTGGGTTGCCATTTCCTTCTCCAATGCATGAAAGTGAAAAGTCAAAGTGAAGTCGCTCAGTCGAGTCTGACTCAGCAACCCCATGGACTGCAGCCTACCAGGCTCCTCCGTCCATGGGAGTTTCCAGGCAAGAGTACTGGAGTGGGGTGCCATTGCCTTACTGCCTTTAAAATGCTAACTTTTGCTATTTTAATTATGTCTTGGTGCTCTGTTTGGGACCCTCTGTGCTTCCTATCCCTGGATATATTTCCTTCTTTAGTTTGGGAAGTTTTCAGAAATACTTTAAAATATATTTTCAGTCCCCATTCTTCCCACCAGGAGGGTGTGGGAGCCTTTGGTCTTTCACGGTTCCCTCCAAGGGGTGCAGGTCCTTCCTTCTTTTGAAAGAAATATAATCATCACCACTTATCTGCAGAGAATAAGTTTCAAGACCCCCAGCGGACATCTGTAACCTCTCATAGTATCAAACCCTATATACACAATGGTTCTTCTGTACAAACATATCTGTGACGAAGTTTATTTTATAGAAGCACAGGGAGAGATTGGCACCTGCCTAATAATAACAGGAAAGTGAAAGTGAAGTCATTCAGTCATGTCCAACTCTTTGTAACCCCATGGACTGCAGCTTATTACGCTCTGTCCATGGGATTTACCAGGGAAGAATTCTGGAGTGGGTTGCCATTTCCTTCCTCAGAGGATCTTCCTGACCCAGGGATTGAACCTGGGTCTCCCGAATTGTAGGCAGACACTTTACCATCTGAGCCACCAGGGAAGGTGTAATAATAACATGAACAATTATAACAATATACTTTTATAAAAGTTTTGTGAGTGTAGTCACTATGTAAAATATATTACTGTACTAATTGAGGGATTTTTTTTCACTCTAACTAAGCACTTATTATGCTCTGTGTCCATACTTTCTGCAGTTTGAGGTTTGACAGCAAAACTAACCCAGATTTATTTATTCTTCTTCACATTCACCACAGATATTAGCAACTTCAGCATACATTTTTTTTCTCTTTTTATATAAAATTGAGAACTTCGATCTTTTCACTTAAAGGTAGCACTTAATGGATTTTTCTCTGGCATATCAAAATGGACATCATCATTCCACTTATGGTTTGGGGCCATTATTGAGTAAAATAAGGATGACTTGGTCACAAGCCCTGCGACATCTCAACAGTCATTGTGGTAACCGAGTGACGAAAGAGTGGGATATTCAGAACTAAGGAATGATTCACGTTCTAGGAAAGAGGAAACAGGATGGTGTGAGATTCCAATCACACTCCTCAGAATGACCTGCAGTTTAAAACACACGAGTTATGTATTTCTGGAGTTTTCCATTTAATATTCTCGGTGAACAACTAAGGGTTAACTGAAACCACAGAGAGTGACACCTGAGATCAGAGGGGATGACCTTGTCCTGTGGTTGCCTTTAAGTGGAAAAAACACTAGAAGTGGCCACTTGAAGCCAAAAGTGATTGCAAAATGGCCCATCTCTTCCCATGTGAGGAAGCACAAGCACCTCCACAACCCGAGAAAAAGACCACCACGTCCAAATCCAGAGATGAGGACAATGACGATGCTGAGGTCATCTTTGTTGGAGTGGAGCACATCAATGAGGATGATGAAGCCCTCTTTGTCAGAGCGATTTCAAGTTCAAAGCCTGTCATTTCTAACATTTTGAACAGAGTGACAAGGGACTCATCTTCAAGAAGAAAGAAGGGCCACGTGAGTCTGGATCCCTCCTGCAGCTTGCAGCCTGCAAATCTTGAGACCCCACCATCAGAGCCAGCTGCCCTATCACCAGCCTCTCAGTCTGTATGGGGAGGAAGAGGCAGTTCTATTATTTCCGAGCCTCCATCTAAACCTGATTATAAAACGAGCTCTCTGGAAACTGCCCTTCACAATTCAGAATTGCTCTCTCTGCAGCCTTACTGTCCCTCTGGAGCTGTTCTCTCATTAGGAGGCAAGGATGAAAGCCCTCTTAATTCAAAGCGGTGTCCCACTTCAGATGTAAAATTTAACAGTGGGAATCGCCAAAGACCCAAACTCAGCGATGGAATCCCAGGGGGACCTGCCTCCACCATAGCCCCTCCAGGTATCTCTCCTGGAAAAGCACAATTATGACCTTGGAAGATTCCCCAAACTCACCGAGCCATGTTCATGGTGGGGCGTCATTTTCACAGATTCACGCCAATGACCACGCATGCTTCAGTCTTATGGATCCAGAAAGAACATGTAGTTTGTAAGGGCTGGAGAAAATGGACTTTTTGACTCTTGCAAGTCAGAGCAAGACTGTTGATCCCATGAAAGTAAATCTGACCATGTTATTTGATGCCTTTTACTATGGCAGCATACAAAAGATGGCAGCCAGAGCAGAAGACTCACACAGCCTTTAATTGCCTCAGTTGCTTGAGTGTTCTAAAACATGTCAAGTTTATGACCCACCTGAGGAACCATCTAGAGCTTGAGAGGCAGAAGGGTGACAGCTGGGAAACCCACACTACCTGCCAGCACTGCCATCACCAGTTTCCCACCTCGTTCCAGCTGCAGTGTCACATTGAAAGTGTCCACACTTCCTGGGAGCCCTCCACGGTCTGTAATATCTGTGAATTGTCCTTCAAAACAGATCAGGTTCTCTTACAGCACATGAAGGACAGTCACAAACCTGGCAAAATGCCCTATGTGTGCCGTGTTTCCAATTACAGATTGTCAGCCTTTGCCAATGTAGGGGCGTATTTTAGAACATGGTATGGAAACATGAACAATTTGTCTGCTTTGCCTCGAAATTTTCAAACTGGTAGCATCCTTCGTAAATCACGCTTGGAGGCACTGGAACATGAGGGTCTTTATATGTTCCAGGTGCTGGCTACAGTGTTTGAATCTGAAGGAAAAGACAGAGCACCAAACCAAGAATCATCAGTCATTCAAAAAGCTAGAGCAATTACAAAGGTTGCCTCCTGAAACAGAAGTTCCTGTGGTTGCCTTTAAGTGGAAAAAACACTAGAAGCGGCCACTTGAAACCAAAAGTGATTGCAAAATGGCCCATCTCTTCCCGTGTGTGGAAGCACAAGCACCACCACAACCCGAGAAAAAGACCGCCGCGTCCAAATCCAGAGATGAGGACAATGACGATGCTGAGGTCATCTTTGTTGGAGTGGAGCACGTCAATGAGGATGATGAAACCCTCTTTGTCAGAGTGATTTCAAGTTCAAAGCCAGTCATTTCTAACATTTTGAACAGAGTGACAAGAGACTCATCTTCAAGAAGAAAGAAGGGCCACGTGAGTCTGGATCGCACCTGCAGCTTGCAACCTGCAAATCTTAGGACCCCAGCATCAAAGCCAGATGCCCTATCACCAGCTTCTAAGTCTGTATGGGGAGGAAGAGGCAGTTCTATTATTTCCGAGCCTCCATCTAAACCCGATTATAAAACGAGCTCTCCGGAAAATGCCCTTCACAATTCAGAATTGCTCTCTCTGCAGCCTTACTGTCTCTCTGGAGCTGTTCTCTCATTTAGGAGGCAAGGATGAAAGCCCTCTTAATTCAAAGCAGTGTCCCACTTCAGATGTAAAATTTAACAGTGGGAATCCCAAAAGATCCAAACTCAGCAATGGAATTCCAGGGGGACCTGCCTCCACCATAGCCCCTCCAGGTATCTCTCCAGGAAATACACGATTATGACCTTGGAAGATTCCCCAAACTCACCAAGCCATGTTCATGGTGGGGCATCATTTTCACAGACTCACGCCAATGACCATGCATGCTTCAGTCTTATGGATCCAGAAAGAACATGTAGTTTGTAAGGGCTGGAGAAAATGGACTTTTTGACTCTTGCAAGTCAGAGCAAGACTGTTGATCCCATGAAAGTAAATTTGACCATGTTACTTGATGCCTTTTACTATGGCAACATACAAAAGATGGCAGCCAGAGCAGAAGACTCACACAGCCTTTAATTGCCTCAGCTGCTTGAGTGTTCTAAAACATGTCAAGTTTATGACCCACCTGAGGAAACATCCAGAGTTTGAGAGGCAGAAGGGTGACAGCTGGGAAATCCACACTACCTGCCAGCACTGCCATCACCAGTTTCCCACCTTGTTCCAGCTGCAGTGTCACATTGAAAGTGTCCACACTTCCTGGGAGCCCTCCACGGTCTGTAATATCTGTGAATTGTCCTTCAAAACAGATCAGGTTCTCTTACAGCACATGAAGGACAGTCACAAACCTGGCAAAATGCCCTATGTGTGCCATGTTTGCAATTACAGATTGTCAGCCTTTGCCAATGTAGGGGCGTGTTTTAGAACATGGCATGGAAACATGAACAATTTGTCTGCTTTGCCTCGAAATTTTCAAACTGGTAGCATTTTCGTAAATCACGCTTGGAGGCACTGGAACATGAGGGTCTTTCTATGTTCCAGGTGCTGTCTACAGTGTTTGAAGGAAAAGACAGAGCACCAAACCAAGAATCATCAGTCATTCAAAAAGCCAGGGCAATTGCAAAGGTTGCCTCCTGAAACAGAGGTCAAGATCTGAAGTTCAGTTCAGCTGGGACTGAGAGAGACAGCATCCATCATTGTGAGGAACACTGACTCCCAAGTGCCACCCAGAAAAACAACAAAGAAGATTGACTACAAACACAAAATATTTCAGACGTGTTGCAGCAAGAGATCTGGCTAAAAAATTATGTTCAACCCACCTCCAGAAATTCAAAAAAGCCCTATTGAGATTCAGCCAGCTGTACATAAAGACCCTGCCTGGCTTTTGTTATTCAGTTGCTCAGTCGTGTCTGACTCCCTGTGACCCTATCAACTTCAGTATGCTAGGCTTCCCTGTCCATCACCATCTCCTGAAGCTTGCTCAAACTCATTCCATTGGGTTGCTGATGCCATCCAACCATCTCATCCACTGTGATGCCTGCTGCTCCTGCCTTCAATATTTCCCAGTATCAATTTTTTTTTTCCCAATGAGTTGACTCTTCCCATCAGGAGGCCAAAGTATTGGAGCCTCAGCATCACTTTTTCCACTGAATATTCAGGGTTGATTTCCCTTAGGACTGACTAGTTGGATCTCCTTGCAGGCCAAGGGACTCTCAAGAGTCTTCTCCATTCTCCAGCACCACAGTTCGAAAAGATCAATTCTTCAGCACTCAGCCTTTTTTAGGGTGCAGCTCTTCCATCTGTATCTGAATACTGGGAAAACCCTAGCCTTGACTTTATGGACATTGGTTGGCAAAGTAATGTCTCTGTCTTTTAATACACTGTCTAGGTTTGTCACAACTTTTCTTCCAAGGAGTGAGCATCTTTTAATTTCACAGCATCAGTAGCCATCCACAGTCATTTTGGGGCCCAAGAAAATAAAGTCTGGCTTTACTGTAACTGAGATTGTACTCATTTCACCTCTCTACTATCAAGTAGCTTTGAAATCTCCATGTTCCTTACTGGCCACTCTCTGCCCCCCAAAATAACCACTTCTCTGACCTCTAGCACCAAGGATTCATTTTTCTTTGTTTCTAATTTCAAATAAATAGAATCACACAGTAGACTTTCTGTTCCCCTGGTCTTGGTTTTCTTTTAAATAAGTGAGATGCATTCTTATCGTATGTAGGTGTGGAACATTCTTTCTCATTGCTGGGTAGAATTCCCTTGGATGAATGGGCATAGTCTTATATGTCCATTTTACTGTGACTGAAATTTGCGGCTCTTATTCTGCCTTTTTGAATAAGCTTCCTATGAACCTGTGTGTGTCTTTCATTGTAATTTCTCTAGGATAGCTATATCTATATGTCTAGACATGAGATTTTCTGATAATGTATGTTATAGTGGTTTAGTTGGTAAGCGGTATTTAACTGTTACAACCCCATAGATTCTAGTCCACCAGGCTCCACTGTCCATAGGATTTCCCAGGCAAGAATATGACAATGGGTTGGCATTTCCTTCTCCAGAGGATTTTCCTGACCCAGGGTACAAACCTGGGTCTCCTCCTCTGCAGGCAGATGTTACTGACTGAGCCATTCTAATATGCTGCCGCCGCCACCAAGTCGCCCCAGTCGTGTCTGACTCTGTGCGACCCCATTGATGGCAGCCCATCTGGCTCCACCATCCCTGGGATTCTCCAGGCAAGAACACTGGAGTGGGTTGCCATTTCCTTCTCCAATGCATGCAAGTGAAAAGTCAAAGTGAATTCGCTCAGTCGTGTCCGACTCAGTGACCCCATGGACTGCAGCCTACCAGGCTCCTCCATCCATGGGAGTTTCCAGGCAAGAGTACTGGAGTGGGATGCCATTGCCTTCTCCATTCTAGTATGCAGGTACAGTCAAATGTTTTTTTCAAACTGATTGAAGCAATGTGTATTTCCACTAACAGTATTGACATTTCCGTTTCTACTGAACACTTGGCATTGTCAGTCTGTTTCATCATAAAACTGAGCAGGATTCCGCAGGCTTTCCCAGTGATAGACCACTCCCTGCCGAGCCCCCACCTATGTACCCTGTCTCTTATTTGTAGAAAAACTTTAGGTTCTAGACCTTCCATGAGTTTCAAAGAACAAATTTAATTAGAAGTGAAAAACTGCAGAAACAAGAAAACCATCAAGCAAGAGAAGCTATAATTTGTTGTTGGGCAGTCGTGTTCACTCTTTGCAATCCCATGGACTGCAGCACATCAGGCTTCTCTGTCCTTCACCATCTCCTGGAGCTTGCTCAAGCTCAAGTCCATTGAGTCTGTGATGCCATCCAACCATCTCATTCTCTGTCATCCCCTTCTCCTCCTTCCTTCAATCTTTTCCAGCATTAGGTTGTATTCTAATGAGTCAGCTCTCCCCATAAGGTGGTCAAAGTACTGGAGCTTCACTTTCAGTATCATCCCTTACAGTGAATATTCAGTATTGATTTCCTCTAGGACTGACTGGCTTGATTTCAGTGCCAGTCCAAAAGGCTCTCAAGAGTCTTCACCAACACCACAGTTCAAAAGCATCAGTTCTTCGGTGCTCGGCCATCTTTATGCTCCAACTCTCACATCCATACATGATTAGTGGAAGAACAATAGCCTGGACTACATGGACCTTAGTTGGCAAAGTAATGTCTCTGCTTTTTCATATGCTTTCTAGATTTTTCACAGCTTTCCTTTCAAGGAGCAAACATCTTTTAATTTCGTGGCTACAGTCACCATCTGCAGTGATTTTGGAGCTCAAGAAAATAAAGTCTGTCACTGTTTCCATTGTTTCTTCATCTATTTTCCATGA
>SJYT01048575.1:63443-125671 GCA_006410635.1 Cephalophus harveyi | reverse complement strand
AAGATCCGATGCTGTAAAGAGCAATACTGCATAGGAACCTGGAATGTCAGGTCCATGAATCAAGGCAAATTGGAAGTGGTCAAACAAGAGATGACAAGGGTGAACGTCGACATTCTAGGAATCAGCGAACTAAAATGGACTGGAATGGGTGAATTTAACTCAGATGACCATTATATCTACTACTGCGGGCAGGAATCCCTCAGAAGAAATGGAGTAGCCATCATGGTCAACAAAAGAGTCCGAAATGCAGTACTTGGATGCAATCTCAAAAATGACAGAATGATCTCTGTTCGTCTCCAAGGCAAACCATTCAATATCACAGTTATCCAAGTCTATGCCCCAACCAGTAATGCTGAAGAAGCTGAAGTTGAACGGTTTTATGAAGACCTACAAGATCTTTTAGAACTAACACCCAAAAAAGATGTCCTTTTCATTATAGGGGAGGGGTCATGAACCAAAAACACAAAGGGAGGGTTAACAATCACGAGTTCACGCTAAGGTCAAGGTTAGATGGGCGGTGTGATAAAGCAAAGAGGAAAAGCTGAACAGGACAGAGAAAATGAAGAAACAAACAAATTCCAGATTAAGTGAGCCCAAGCATGTCTGGCCTGGTAGGGCTCCAGACAAGATGAGGCAAGAAAGACAGAGCAAAATATGAGGGTGCAGTAATTAATCTTGAAGACATCATTTGACGTGCCTCAATCCTGCAGCCAAATTCTGATAACCTCATGTCCTATTTAAGCAAATAAACTGAGGTTATCAAGCATCACTTCAATTCAGTCGCTCAGTCGTGTCCGACTCTTTGTGACTCCATGGAATGCAGCATGCCAGGCCTCCCTGTCCATCACCAACTCCCAGAGTCCACCCAAACCCATGTCCATTGAGTCGGTGATGCCACCCAACCATCTTATTCTCTGTCGTCCCCTTCTCCTCCTGCCTTCAATCTTTCCCAGCATCAGGGTCTTTTCCAATGAGTCAGTTCTTCACATCAGGTGGCCAAAGTATTAGAGTTTCAGCTTCAGCATCAGTCCTTCCAATGAAAGTCAGGACTGATTTCCTTTAGGATGAACTGGTTGGATCTCCTTGCAGTCTAAGGCACTCTCAAGCATAAAGCCCTGTAAATCTCACCCTCAGAACTCCTGCTTATCTGCATCTGAGTCTTAAGTCTCAGAAGAGGCAGCTTCAGTCTCTGAAGGCTTCACTCTACCAGTCATTTCACTGTCTCCTCAACTCAGCTTGTCTGACTCTAGGTCTTTCTTTCCTAGAACCTGGGCAGGCTCAAATCCCCACCTCCCTTCTCCATGAAGATGGTATTCCCTCCATCCTCCCACTGACAGCTTCTGAAGGGCAGACCTCAGTGGCTCCATCTATGCCGTCTCTTTGATCCACTTTGCAACTCAACACAAACATGCTCCAACAAAGGGACAGAAGTTTATTGGCAACTATTTGTCTTCTAGATGGCCAAATCCGAAAGGTCACCTTGGGCCCTCTCAATTAACTACCCGGCCCTCTGCAGCACTGCACACTGCTGACCACTCCCTCTGTGAAACTCTTCGCCCCCTGATTTTAATGAGACCCGATTTGCAGATGCCCTGGAGGTCACTGGTGTTCTTTTCAAGGCTTTCTTCTCTTCACATTGCACATTTTCCTCCTGGGTGAGTCATTCCAAAGGTTTTAGCTATAACCACTGGTTTCAAATCAAGACATCCAGTGTACACATCTTTACTCAGCAAACCTGTGATTTAGCTCCTTGTGGAATATCTCAGCAGTCTTTTAACAGATAAACCTGAAAGTTAAAGCCTCAAGGTGAAGTCACTGTCCTCTCTTGATGAATTTTTCACCATTCTGATTGATGGCAACCCGTTGCCCAAATAAGAATTGTGAGTCATCCTAGATACGATGACTACTCCCCAGTCCTGGCTCCACGTCTAATGCACTAGAGTCCTTGGGTCCTCTCTAGTTAGTACCACTAAAGCCTGCTGCTCCCAGCCTCCTCCTCTTCCTCACTGATTCTGCAGCCAGTCATCACCCTGTCTCACCAAGTGGACTGCAGATTTCATCTTCTTCAATTCACCTTTGATGTCAGCATGCAACCCAACAATACAGTCCTTCTGCTTAAAAGCATCTAGTTACTTTCTTTCCGCCAACCCAACCTACAAGACAAATATCTACTTCTGATACTTTCTTCTGCTGTCAGTGCTAGCCACGCTGGTTCATGCCTTAGTATTCCTGTTTTAGGTTCTCTCCTGTTTTTAAAATGTCCTCCGGCAAGAAGAAGCTTGTGATCCTTCAAGGCACAGAAAAAATGCCACCTCTTCCATGAAGGCTTTCCTCATCACCTATGTTCCACATTCAGATTAGAGACAGTTGATCACTCCCTCCTCTAGTCTCTATTTTGCATATATTTATTACAGAACTCAGCACCATCAATTATACTTGTTGTGCTTGCAAGTCTGTGTCTATATGTGTATACTATGCCCACAGGCACATACCTTTCTTAGAAGGCTCAGCCTACATCCTATTGATTATTACCCCAGCATTCTGCACAGAGCCCAGTAAGTACATGCTTAGAAATTTGCTGGCAAACTGCTATAAGTAAAAAACACTAGGATTTTGGACAACAAAGTAAAGAAAGTTATCAAGTTTTAAAAAAAGGAAAACAAAGAAGGGTTAGAAAGAAAATAACATTTGTGGTACATTAGACCCTGCCCTGAACCAACTGGGAGTTAAGAGGTCTGGCTCTCTGCACTCCAAAGCCCTCTGCTCCATCCTGTGTCATAACACAACACACATCTTATTATAAATAACTCTGTGGGTTTCTGTGATGAAATATCACTACTATTATAAATACTATCAAAATATCTTAATAGCAATTATATTTACTGAGCATTTACCAAGTGTCAGATACCTTTTTAATGCTTTACTCATTTTAACTCATTTAATCTTCACAATAGGCCAGGGCTATGGGTGTTTAGTATTACCATTTTACAGATGGAAAACTGAGCCTTAAAAAGATTCATCTATTTGCCCATTGTCCTATAGCGAGTGAACAGGGTTCAGAGGCAAGGGGCATGATTTAAGGGTCTATGCTTTTAACTAGTATATAGCCTAACTACACAAACGGGCTTCCCAGGTGGCTCAAGTGATAAAGAATCCACCTGCCAATGCAGGACACGGAGGTTCAATCCCTGGGTCAGGAAGATGTCCTGGAGGAAGAAATGGCAACCCACTCTCATATTCTTGCCTGGAAAATTCCATGGACAGAGAAGCCTGGTGGGCTACAGTCCACTGGGGCTGCAAAGAGTCAGACACGACTAAGCGATTGAGCACACACATGCAAATACACAGATAAAGGCCACCAGGGTTCTAGGAAGGCATGGACCATGTCTGGCTGATTTACTACTTGACACAGTAAATGTTCAGTAAATACTTGCTGGCCAACTGGCTGGATAAATAAAAGACTGTTTAGAACTTTGAGTCTAATGTGCATTTTTTCCTATAAGATACAGGTGATGTTCTTTAAGGTTTCTTTGAGCTTTAAAATTCTATGGTTTCAGCACACACAAAGGGAAGGCGCCCGCTGCCTGTGCTATGATGATGCCACGCTGGGCAGAGTGCAGACAGGTGATGAGGAGCGTGGGCGGGAGGTCACTAGGGCTTGAATGGAATCCTAGATGCACCTCCTTACCTGGGCAAATTCCTTGATCTTTGAATCTTTATTTTTTCACCTTAAGATTCGGTGGTCCTACCAACTGCCTCAATAGGTGACTCTGAGGATTAAATGAGTAAATATGAAAGAGAAGCACTTATGCAATGCCTAGAATATTCAAACACTAAATAAATGGCAGCTATTAACTGCAATACTCAGAATCAGAGACCAACTGAAGCGCTCACACGAAGGGAAAAGATAGGCACCTCCTCATGAAACACACACAGAATTCTCACGGGAAGACCATGTCCTATTTGTTTATTTTACTGTCTGAGGCTACACCTTTGGATTTAGCATGTGAGTTACAAACAGAAGATTTAGCAAACAACTATATTTTCATTCAAAATTGTGAGTTCTGTCTTATTCCTTTCTCCTTGTGTCCCTAACTGTTCATATCCAGAGAATTCTCTCATATCACAATCTCTCTCATTTCTCATTTCTTTCACTAGAAGATGTATCTCTTAAGTGTCATAAAAAATGAAAAGTGAATACAGAAGACTGTTTCTAAGGAAGAATTTTAATCCACACAAATTTCTCAGATCTCTTTGCTAGCTTATCTGATGAGAGCATCCTACCTCTTCCCTCCCAAAAAGTTTCCTTAAAAAGTTAAACTTACTCAATTGAAAATAATTTTAAGAAAACTGACATCCATTATCCAAGAGTAAATAAAATATCCTCAAAAGTCTCCAAACCAAGCTTGTGAAATCCTTTCCTAAAAAAGAAACACTTAAGTCTGTTTCCTCTCTGAGCCCTAGCATTAGCAAGTAAGGAAAATCTACGCAAAGAAAAAAACAAAAAACTGGGTTCCAGCAGGCTGTCATGAAACTGTAAGAAACAGTATCATCTCATAAAATTTAATAAACACACAATAAAATTGTTAAATGAAATACAATAAAAAGCAGCATGACTACTTTATATATTTTTTATCGTAGCAGACATATAAGATACTGTATTAAAGATGGCATATGTGAAATTATTCACTCATACTTTCTTTAGAATTTGGGGGAAATTATACTAAAAATTATAATATCTTCAGTTGAATTTATCCCCAAATTTCTAAATTCTTTATCAGATAATGCTTCTTTGTTTTATTCCACTGTCAGTTCTTACCATCCATGATAACAGGAGTCAGGAATGGCGTAAATAAATAAATGAGAACTCAAGACAAAGCTCATAGTAAACAACATAGTTTCTCTGCCTGCTCTCCAAAAAGCTCATGAGCCAAAATTAACTAACTTTAATTTTATGTTTTATCACTGCTCTTGCCCATTCTCTTGTGCAGAAATTAATTAGCAGCGATAGGGGCAAAAGAGAAGCAGTGGGATAGAAAAGTCAAAATCAATTTACTCTGAATAAACAGGCTGGAACTGATAGTAGGCTGAATTCATATTTCGTGAATGAGAAAACCAACGCGAGTTCTACAAGATCTCACAGAAGGGCAGCTGGGAAGAAGTCAAGGCCACTCCAGGAGCAGCAACCATGAAACCAGGGGCTGAAAGGGACCAAGAGCGGGTGAGTCAGGGTCCTGATCACTCTTTTTAAGAGATGATGAAATGAGGACTGTGCAGAGGTGGTCTGGGTAACCAGCAAACTCAGGTGCCCTGAAAGGACCCCATTCTAGTTCCTGTGCCGATGTCTGCAGGCTCTGGAGACATCCCATGAGGTTTAGACAGAAGACATGTCATTACCACTGTCATTATCATCACTGCTGCTACTTCAGCAGACACTTACTGGGCAGGAGAGGGTGGGCGCCTTGAGTGCTGAAAAACCTTTCATGATTTCGTTTAATACTCCAGGGAACTCAAAGCAAACCAAAGCAACCAATACTCGAGCAAACCAAAGCACGCAGGAGGAGCAGAGCAGATGGGGAAACACACTCAGTTTTGTTTGACTGCAAAACCCAGGCTCTTCAGCACTGTGCTTACCCTCCACCCAGAAACCACGCTGGTTCAAGCAAAGATACTCAAGAGTCAATGAATTTCACGGTAAAGACGCTACCCAGGATACAAGCAACAGGAAGTAGGGAAACGTGGGGCCTAGATAGCGTATTCATAATTATGAGATGTAAGCAGAGCTCTGGTGATAACTAAAGGAAACAGAAACGGTCTCTCAAAAACGTGAAAAATAAAGGTGTAAAATACAAATGAAAGAATACAAAAGTTACCTTCAAAACTGGAATGTATGCCTAGTCACGGCAAACCATAATACAATTTCAAAGCTTTGATAAGACATTAATTCAGTATTTTCCATTTTCTCAAAATTGTCTACACTTTGTGGTCACATACAATTTAAGTTTTTCCACTTCAATTTGTATCTCAGGACTTAACTCCTCACCCAACCTACCCTCCCACATTTGTAACTATCTGCAAAATGGCTTCTATTATTAAAGAATCTCAAACTCAACATACAAGCAAGAGCACTTTTTTTCACAAAACCACTTCTTCCTTCTGACTTTCTTATTTCCACCGTGGCATGGCCTTCCTGCCAGTTACCCAGACTCAGAAATGCTAGCAGCATTCCTGATTCCGTCCCTTCCCTTTCTCCCAAATATCAACAGACATTCAGTGAACTCCTACCCCATAGAGCCTAACTCCTTGGTGCATCTAAATTCTTTCCATGATGATCTGGGCCCTCACTGACTCTTGCAACTTCTTCCCATAATCTCCACTTTCCTGCCTCTCAATCTCCATGGCAACCACTATTTCAACTTTACAGCCCCTGCTAGAGAGACTTCAGTGCTGGGACTATGTCTTCTCTCTAGTACCCCTGAGGTGCTTTGCCCAAGTCCCTCCCAGAGTTACCAGCTAAGCAGCTAAAGATTTTTTATATTAAAACAAATCCTCTCTAACGCATACGCACTGAAATTCAGTTACACGCCTATGAAGCCACTATAACTCAGCAACTTTAAGACGGGGCAACAACCTCACGGAAGTCAGAAATTTTAAGTGGGTCCAAGGAAATTATTCAGAAAATTAAACTAACATTATTGCTACTCAGAAAGTTTTTTGTCCGTGGCTTATGATGTCTCAGATGACACAAATATCTCATCAATACCTTATTTCCATTCATGTATCATTCCAGATTGTCTCTGCCTTGATAAAGGGAAGAAATCAGATTTACTGCACAGCTGACTTTTCATATGCTAATAGATATTGCCAGGGTAATTCATATTTGTGTAACTCATTTCTAGGACGCCATGAGAGACCTCAATGTGGGCACTACTAATTTTTTTTTTTTTTTTTTTTTTAAGAAGAAAGCAAATAAGGAAAAGAAATAAAAAAAAAAGAAAGGAATTCCCCGGTGGTCCAGTGGTTAGGAATCTACACTTTCACTACCAATGACACAGGTTCGATCCCTGGTCAGGGAACCAAGATATTGCATGCTGTGTAACGTGGCCAAAAATTAAAAAAAATTTTTAAGAGAATTGTGGAAGGAGATTCTAAATCATAGCTTATAATAAGGGGTGTGTGTGTGCTTAGTCATTCAGTCATGTTCAATTCTTTGCAACCCTTCAGATTGTAGCCCGCCAGGTTACACTGTCCATGGGACTTTTCAGGCAAGAATACTCGAGTGGGTTGCCATTCTCTCCTCCACGGGATCTTCTCAAGCCAGGGATCGAACCCACATCTCCTGCATCTCCTGCATTGCAGGTAGATTCTTTACCCACTGAACCATCAAGGAAGCTTATAATAAGAGGAACAAATAATTTCCCTTTATACAAATACATTTTTGAAACAAAGATTTTTAATATTATTCCTGCTCCACTGTGCATCTGCCTTTGGCAAATGCCTGTCTGTCAGCACGTCATTTCCTAAATGGGTTTAAAAGTACTAGAGGACAGTAGTTAGGATGCAAAGAAGGCAGAACATGCAGCCTTGACTAGCACTCTGTAGAGCGGGGCTTAGATTAAAGGAATCACCTTGTAATACAAAGAACCGGAAACCAAACTGGATTGAATATCAAGGATAGCAAAATAATCTCTATGATGCATACATAGAATAATCAATAATAGGAATATCCATGAAACACACTGAGGTCCCCAGATAGACACATTATTATGTTATGGCATCGTGCAGAAGTTCTGGGCAGAGGTCACCTGCGGTGGCTGCCCAATGAGTCAGACAGAAAGTCTTCAATGGCCTAAGGAAATAATGGTCTCCCCTTCACTCTCCCGGCCACCTCTCTGGGTCCCACGTCCCAGGGTTCGTCCATGCCCGCCCAGGTCCAACCAAGCCAAAGTAGCCTCCTTCCTCTCCCTGAAATGACCCAGGTCACACTCCAGCCTTTCCACCTCTCTGCCTTTCTGTTGCCCCCTCATACAGCCACATAAAATCTCTGCTCAAAAGTCCATTCTCAAAGAGGCCCATTTCAAACACCCAAATTAAAATGGCAAGCTAACAGTTCTAAAAATCTTTTTTATCCTGCCCGATTTTCCCCATAATTACCACCCTTGAACATACTACAGAATTCACCTGTGTTTCATGTTTATCATTTATTGCCCACTCTTGCCCGCCGACCCCCACACCTACCCCACATACACTGGACTGTAGTTTCCACGAGGGTAAGAAACTGAATCTGCTTTATTCACTGACTCTTCCCCAGTGGCTAGAAAACGGTATAGCAGATACTCAATCGATACTTGCAGCACGACCGATTAGATGAATGCATCAATCATAGAACTGTTATGATGAGTTACAGGGTATTTGTATGAAACACTGATCATATTATGTGCAAAACACTGTGCTAGGCTCCTACCGGTAAAACAGAAAAAAACAGACAAGCGTTCTTGACTTCAATTTGTTCCAAAACTGCCTCAGAGGTTATACTAGGGCAAAGGATGCCACACCCACTTTATCTAGTCCCACACTTCCTCCAACATCTGCTACACACCTGCCTATTTGCAACAGTTTACAACAGAACAGAAACAGAGCAAGGGTCAGTATGTGTTTGGTTATGTCTGTTGCCAAAAGTTTAGCTCACCAAGTGAACCAGTTCAATTGATACCTTTTTAATAAACAAGTAACTTGAAATGCAAACATTTACAATTAATTATAACATATGGATTGCTTCAATGAAACATTCAATATATCTTTTTTTGGATCTTTAAGAAATTCTGATTTTTTCAAAAACATATAAGGTGCCCTTGAATGGCTTCCCTGGTGGCTCAGAGGTTAAAGCGTCTGCCTCTAATGCGGGAGACCTGGGTTCAATCCCTGGGTCGGGAAGATCCCCTGGAGAAGGAAATGGCAACCCACTCCAGGATTCCTGCCTGGAGAATCCCATGGACGGAGGAGCCTGATGGGCTATAGTCCATGGGGTTGCAAAGAGTCGGACACGACTGAGCAACTTAACTTAACTTGAATGATGCCAAGGGCCTGCCCTTCCTTCATTCTTAAACTTGGGCGGAAAGTGTAGCAAATCCTTATTAAGAGACTGTCTGTGCAACATGACTTTAGCATGACTAAAGCTTGTTCTGAGTCAAATGCCTAGAAATACTAGAACCTCTGTAAAGTATGTTGTGGAAGAAGAGAAAGAGGGAGGGAGGAAGAAAGAGAAAGACAGACGGACCCACAGACAGAAGAAAGCACAAATCTGACACCCAGCCTGGTCTATTGAGAGTGAAATGCTCATTTTACCCAAGAAGACTGTGTGGAGTATCTTTAAATATGTTCTAGAAAAACAAGTTTTGAGGTGCGCTGTTTCCATTAGAAATAAACTACATGTGATAGAAACTGGTCTAAAGAACAAAGGCCATCCTTGCAAAGTAAATGGAAATAAATAATCACAAACTGGGTGATTATCCCATTACCCAAGATAATGCTCTTAGTCCGCAAAGAGACATTCAGGAGTATCGTTCGTGAAATTGTATCTTGTAAGCCAAGCAAACTGAAATGAGGGCGCATGGGACCTAGGTCAGAGCGGACGCTGCACCGCGCAGGTTCTGCGTGTCAGGCTGCTGGCTGCTAGACCCAACACTTGCTAAGGCGTCCGCCCATCTCACCTGACCAGCCAGCTTTTCTTTGTCCTCTCTTTCAGAAGAAAACCATCACCACGCGAGTTCTGTATTCATGGCATCCTCCAGGGCGGAAGGAGGGTGCGCATGGGGTGCTGAACAGACAATATTCTGGATGGCCTACAAGGTTTCTGTAAGGCTATTTCTCAGTGAGGAAACAATCCCCTCTGAATTTTCCTGGAGGCGTGCAGACCCCATCACTTTTGAAAGATGTGGCTGTTAAGAATGCAACCGGGGCTTAAGGAAGGAAAAGGATCTGTCTTAGGAGCCAACAGCCAGCTGCCTCCTTCAGAACTGTGATTCCACCTCCCGAACTTCTTCAGTTCTTCTACCTTCCCTCCTTCCTTCTCACACTCCAACCAGAACACAGCACAATAAATGTGACTCAACATGCAGCTGTCAACAGCTCTGTACAGTTCTGTCGGACATCAACAAACATTCCAAGAATCTGGTTAAGTGCTGACGAAACTTGCCTGAATTACCCACGCTACCTCCCCCTCCACATTCCTTACGCATTATTTGTTTTCCTGATGCTGGGTGGAGGAAGATGGATAGTTAAAAAAAAAAAAAAAAATTCTACAGATTGAGAAGCGGAGAACCTCTAGCCAAAAATACATACATAATTGCAAAAGTGGGTAGCGAGTTTAAAGAATAACTCAACTAATCTATATATCTGATAAAATTATATCCAAGACAATGGTAACTTGGAACTCTCTGTAGACATTCAGCCACAAGCAACATCTTGTTACCCCTACCCCCAACCCCACAATTTCTTCTGCAGAAAGTTTGAAAATCTTAACACAGCCTCACAGGCTAAATGAAAATCGTCACAGAATTGCTTCTTGCAATTAAGTTTCTCATGCATGCCAAAACTATGGAGCTTCTGATTTTCACCACTTGTGTGCATGAGAAATTCCTTTCAAAAGGTTTGTATTTAACAACTATGCAATTAATAAACCGTTACTGCTTTATGAATTAAAACTCTTTTTATAATATCCTTGCTATAACCACCATTTTCTCTCCAGAATGCAATTTGATTTCCTCATGTTAAAATTTCTCAAAAAAAAAAAAAAAGGAGAGACAGAGAGATAAGAATGTTACCTATTAAAAAAAAAAAAAAAAATCCCAGGTTGTTTCATGGACTTTGCCACAGAATTCCTTGAGTTTCCTTCTGTACATGATTCTAGACCAAAAGGGACAGACCACAGATGCTGCACACTGCCACCCTAGCAATATGCTAACAGTGCTTTTATTAAGAAGATAACAGTCCTAGAAAAGGATTCCCAACAAGATGATGCCAACTGTTTCAATATTCCTCGAAACCATCCCAAATGTTTTATTATGATCCGTGTGTGTCAATGGTAGAGCAGGCTCCTCTTAAGAACGAGGCCCTATGCTGGTTCTTTTAAATGAATTACCTCACTTAATTTTCACAGTAACACCATGATTTTAGGTGCTAGCTTTCCCTTTCAACAGATGAGAAGACAGGAGCTAAAAAAGGCTAAGAAGCTGCTCAGGGTCAAACATCAAGGTCAGAATCCAAGAAATGTTTTTTCTGATTCTAAAATTCATGCTAATTGCAATTCTACAAAGTGCCTCAATGGACTTAAAGGCGCATCTCACTCCTCTGATAGTTGTTTAGTGCCTCAGAACATGACATGTAGCAGCTCAATTTACCCTTTTAAAAGGTACTGTTAAGTCACTTTTGATGGCTTCTGACACATTAAGAAAAAAATCCCAACACCTAGCAATGGACTAACCCCTGAACTTGGCTCAAACTACCTTTGAAAACGCCAATCATATTTTAACCCAGGACTTTTGGACTTTCTTTTCCTCTGCCACTAACTCTTCAGATCCTTCAGGTCTCCGCAAAAATGTTACCTCCTTAAAAGTGTCTTTCTTGACAATCCAATCTAAATAAGTGGCCCCACTCACCTACCCTGAAGCTAGCATGGATTTTCATTGTACTTCCATAACTTTGGGCCCTGATAGCTCAGTTGGTAAAGCATCCGCCTGCAACGCAGGAGAAAGAAAGAAAGTGAAATCGCTCAGTTTGTGTCTCTTTGCAACCCCATGGACACAAGGCTCCTCCGTCCATGGGATTTGCTAGGCAAGAGTACTAGAGTGGGTTGCCATTTCCTTCTCCAGGGAATCTTCCCGACCCAGGGATCAAACCCAGGTCTCCCGCATTGTAGACAGACGCTGTACCGTCTAAGCCACCAGGGCAGGAGACCCCAGTTCAATTCCTGGGTCAGGAAGATCCGCTGGAAAAGAGACAGCCTACCCACTCCAGTATTCTCAAGCTTCCCTTGTGGCTCAGCCAGTAAAGAATCTGCCTGCAATGCAGGAGACCTGGGTTCTATCCCTGAGTTGGGAAGATCCCCTAGAAAAGGGAAAGGCTACCCACTCCAGTATTCTGGCCTGGAGAATTCCATGGACTGTATAGTCCAAGGGGTTGCAAAGAGTCGGACACAACTGAGCGACTTTCACTTTCATCCATAACTTTTTGTCTCCTTGTGTAGTCCAGAGAAAATGCCCATTTGTGTTTTATCATGAAGGTCCCAATGAATGGAAATCAAGGTAATTTGTTTGTTGTAAACGATGTACCTTAAAAATGATACTCAAGAAATGATAAAAATGCCTTGGATCAAAACCTTGGTTTCTAATAGCATATTTGGATGCCCACACATTACAGCTAAATTGAATGAGATAGTGAAGAGACATTATATTGGAGATGTTATCTGTTTCTTTGTTTATTGTTTGCCTCTTCCCAACTAAAATACAAAGGCTCTGAGAGGAAAGGCCCACTAGCCTTACTCAGTACCTACAACAGTGTCACACCCACAGTGGGAGCTCAGTAGATATTTTTTAAGTGAATGACCGAACTCTAAGTGCCATGGAGACACATACATAATTATACACAGGCCTGAGCCTTGAAAGTGTTCCGTCTACAAGGGGACAGCTACACAATCTCACAAGGCAAACTGTTTTAAGTGCCATAAGTGAGATAATAATGAAATATTATGTGGTTTCAAAACAGAAAGGATTAAAAGTCATAAAACCTAATATTAATAACTACTTATAATTTCATCAAGAAAAAAGGGAGGAAGATAAATTAATGAGGGAATAGGAGAGACCATGAACACACAGCCTCTCTCTCTCTCTCTCTCTCACTCATGTTATGCCTTCGCGCGGAAATGCTCGGTTAAGTCACGGCTTGGAAGATATAAACATCATTGAAATTCAAAAGCAGTTCTGAAGAGAGGATGCCTCAATTGGTATGCAAGGGATGTTTCCTCCCCCTGAATACATTATGAACTTGCAGCATGCTAATATGCCATGCTATCATAAGCACCAGATGGGACAGTAGGCAGTACATGTCCCATCAAACCTCAAGAAGATGTATTAATGTTCATGCTCTTTAAAAAAAAAAAAAAAAAAAATCCTCTGCTGTGTCCCTAGACTTCCACATTTCTTAGCATTCAGTTACTTTCTCTCAAAGCACAGTCCTCCAGGGCTGCCCCTCTTCACCAGATGGTGTCAGGAATCATTTCAATCTATTTTATCACAGGAGGCAAAGGCCACAAAGCGTGTCAGACTGCGCTTACTGAAGGCACACCACGCACAAAAGAGAACAGCAGATATAGGGGATGCAAGAAATAAATCCTTTCCAGGCACTACTGATGGAACGTTCGTAATCACACGGACCCCTTATTTACATTCAACACAGAAAAAGAAAATGCTGTGATATATCTAAACTTTCTAGATGACTAATATTATTGTGAAATTGGGGTCTGCCTAAATAGTATCTCCAGATGATCAAGCTAAAGTCACAAAATTCTGAACAATCAGAAGCTGGCCTCAAAACAAGGCACGGGCATTACAAATGGTACCTGAGCACAATGAAATAGATGCATGTCTTTACAAGTAACTATCAGAACGAATAAACATCCCAGAACTGGCTTGAAATGCACCTTCTCTTACCTATCTCATTCAATTCAGGTGTAATGTGTGGGCATCCAAATATGCTATTAGAAACCCAAGGCTCTGAACAAACATGCTCTTTGTCATCTCTTGGGCATTGTTTTAAAAGTATATCATTTAAAACAAATAAATCACCTTGATTTCCATTCATTGGGACTTCCATGATAAAAAACAAATGGGTATTTTCTCTGGACTACCCAAGGAGACAAAAAGTTATGATTTACAAATGTCTAATTTGAATCTGCTTCAGAATCCTCTGAGAGCTTGTTCAAACACAGATTGCTGGGCTACCTCAGTTTTTGATTAAGTTTGCAGAGGGGCAGAAAATGGGTGTTTTCAATAAGTTCCTGGGTGATAATGATATTGGTGGTCCATGAAGCCCACTTTAAGAACCACTTCATTACATCATTCTATATCACATTTCCAAAGTGCCCAAAGACCCTTGGAAAGTCTGTAATCCATGCAGAGTATCAGCAATATCCTTGTAAAAACAGCCACTCAGTGGATAAGCTACAATAATCTTCTATAAATTTTTAAAGGCACAAATTAAGAGACATAAAATATGTGTTAAATTAGCAAGAATACTCTTCCAAAGTGATAGTCTCTGAGACTCAAACCTGCCCTCCTATCCCTTTCAAAGGATTCAATGTAGAAATAAATATAAGAGGGCAAAGATATTTAAAGAAAGCTCCACTATTAAAGAAGTTATATGTTTTTTTTAAAAATTATGTATAAAGCACTGCATGAATTATTTTAGTAATCTCTCTGGAGTCTTTATGATAAATCTTATAAGACTATTCAACTGCTACTCATCTGAGATTATTGGTAGAAATGCAGGTCAAGAAACAACAGTTAGAACTGGACATGGAACAACAGGCTGGTTCCAAATTGGGAAAGGAGTACATCAAAGCTATCTATTGTCATCCTGCTTATTTAACTTATATGCAGAGTACATCATGCGAATTTTGTTGATAAAATTTACCATGCAACTGAAAAGGTGAAAATATTTCTTAATATTTGTCTTTTGTTATTCCTCCCAGAGTCCAGAAGATCCCCTGGAGTAAGAAATGACAACCCACACTCCTGTATTCTTGCCTGAAAATTCCATGGACAGAGAAGTGTGATGAGCTGCAATCCATGGGGTCACAACTGAGCAACTCAGCTCACGGAATCCTACTCATTGTGTCCGCTGGATCCCTGACACCTTACACCCATCCTCCCAAACTGCAGGCAAGTGCCCAGGTAGAGGAAGCACTAATCTCCCCAAATATTACAACTGTCAAAAGCCCTGGACTTTGTTTCTAATTTCAGTAACTATGTCAGAGAGTGCTTTTTTTTAAGAGTTATATATTGTATCATACTTTTAGTAAATATGATCATGATAAATTACCAGATTTATAACTAATATGCAGCTAGCTGCCAAGAAAGTTGTATATGGCCAAAAAAATTAATTTATTATCTTTCCATAGCTCAAAGAAAATGCCTGATTGATTATTAAATACCATTTACCAAAAATTTCTATAAGATTTACTTAATTTCCCCTCCTCATATTTAACATGCTTTGTGCATTCTTTCTTTCCTTTAAGATCCCTATGAATCCCAGTCCACCTCTCATCCTCACTTATTCATTAAGCAAACATTTGCTGATTCCTTACTCTCTGCCTCCTACCTCATGGGTAGCCTGGAATGGAATTTTTAGAACTAGGAAATCAAGATCTTAAAGCAAATGGCAGCTTTATCAAGAAGAGCTGATGACACTTATAATGTCTATTATTTTAAACAATGAAGAGTCTGTATCCTGGAATACATAAAAGGTTAGAATTCAGCTCTCTGAGCAATGTCTCCTGCTAAGAGAAATGAAAATCAGTCAGGAGGGAAAGTCTCAGAGACACCTAAAATGACTCCACAAATTAAAACCGCCACCAGTTAACACCTGGGGCAACACAAACCAGAACAAGATGGGCTTTCCACATTTTCACCTAAGCATTCACTTCACGATTTTACTCACCACTCTAACTTTGGTTATATGGTTTTCAAGCTAGCCAATTACTGGAATGGGTGGACGTGTGGGCACAGGAACAGAAAGAGGGTAGGCAGAAGGGAGAGAAAATTCTACCTACTATAGACAAAACTCACAAGCACAACACCCTAGAGTCCTTCTGTGTTACTGAAAAACTTTCCCCTATGCTTTAAGTCCAGAGAGTATCACTGTCTGATTTTAATCCTCACTGCTTATATGTAAAAGTCCTATACTCTGCTTTTCAAGGAGACAGAGCATGCTAACAATCATAATCACTACCACTATACTGCAAAACAAAAGTCAGCAAAGCAAATCCTTGCTTCTCAGACAAGGAAAGTGACGCTCAGACAGGCAGTGAAACGACTTGCTTGTTCCTGGTGATACCACGAAGTGGAAGAAGTCTGACTCACACTCAGCCACTGACATCCCCAATGTCCTGTGCTCTCTGGCCTCATAAACACAACATATATTATTGTTTATAATATAAACTCAAATCATAAAGCAAAAGATACAGCATGTCCAGCACAAACTGATAAAGAACATAGCTGAAAGCTAAAAGATCAGGGCCATTCAAAATAACTGACCAACAGGCATAGCAATTTTAAACAAGTAAACAGAAGCAACTTTGGGGCTAAAAGAGATATCCTTTTGCTCTCTGGAAAACACTACAAAATGGTTTGATTCTCCAAGAAGTTTTAGGAATAGGTATATTAACATCACACCGATATGCTTTACCCACAGAACATATGAAGCAAAATGTACCAAAGTACCAAAGGCTTTATTCCCAGAATATATGAGTAAAATGTAGATAAAAATGAAAAATAAGTAGAAAGACATTCTTCACCTGGGAAATTATGTTACTTGCCCAAAACAACAAGGAGTAAGTAGCAGATTCAGAGATTTTCACTAGTTCTCCAGACTTTGAAAGAGTGCATTAAAAATGAAAAAAAAAAAAAAAAAGTAATAAGATGTGCTAAAAGTTGGGACCAAAGGAGGCGGGGGGGAAACACCCAGAAAGATATTTCTCTATGTTCAGTTCAGTTCAGTCGCTCAGTCGTGTCCGACTCCCTGCAACCCCACGAATCATAGCAAATAATTAAATAACAACAGGTAACTTTTTTTTTTTCAGCGAAGTTCTTTAGAAAGACTCCTAAATTGTACAAAAACTTGAAAAATCTGTGAAAGCTTGATCACATCTATATATACCATTTTTTAAATACATATATTTCATAACCAGCAAGCTTCTCTGGTGGCTGAGATGCTAGAGAATCAGCTGGCAATGCAGGAGACCTGGGTTCGATCCCTGGGTTGGGAAGATGCCCTGGAGGGGAGCATGGCAACTGCGAAATTCTGTGGAACAGGGGCAGAGGAGCCTGGGGGGGCTACAGTCCATGGGGTCTCAAAGAGCTGGACACGACTGAGTGACTAAGCACAGCGCACACAAGCAAACACTGGTATACAAGGGAATGCCTGGGTAATTGACAAGTGAGGCTTTAGCTCTGGTTTCTATTATTCTATATTCTATAAACCAATGATTAAGAACACTGCAGAAAGACTGGAAGAAAATAAAGTGCTTTCTATGGACAAAAAAAAAAACCACTTCATTTTGATTCCTTAATATTTTCCTGTCTCTAGGCTGTCTCATACAACTAATACTAGAGCAGAAAGAAAGAAAAAAATAAATATTAACAGACCTTTCAAATGAGATGTTGCCATAAATGCGAGTATGCAAGTTCAGACAGAAACATTATAAAGAGGAAACAATGCCTATTTCACAGGGAAAGTGTCAGAATCAAGACCTTTCTTTGTTCCAGTCATATCTTTGTCGGGACACATGTTAAGCATTTCAAATGAAAGAATATATAAATTGTTACCACAGGACCCTCAAATTTTATTATGCATTTTCCTCCCAATAACTCGAGCATCATTAAACCAAACAAGTCCAGAGGAAGGCAGGGAAGTTTAAATCATGCAAAGTTCAAATGTAAAGGAATGATATGCTCAGAAGTGCAACTGTCTTTCCCAAAAGTTCTAAATAACTTAGCACCCCATCACAATCATCCCTGATCACTAAGAATGGTCTGTTTACTTTGTCAAACTCTTTAAGACTCTTGTTAAAGCCATAAACACATGATAAAGACACCCTCTAACATCCCTTCTTCCTAAAGAGCATTTCTGCCTATCTAATTACATAGCTCTTAAGGCCAAACTCTTTACAGCATCATGTTCTCATCGGTACTTTCAAATTTACTTTCTTGTGTGAGCATCAAAGTACACGGTACGATGTTAATAAACCACACGGAATTAAAAGAATCCCTCTAATAAAGTGAGACTTTTTACAGACTGCACTTATCACTTAGCCCTTAAAACAGAAATGTGGAAAACAGAAGTGAAATCTTCTAGGGAAAACCGCCCACAATTTTTAAATCAGCTGCTTTTTTTTTTAGAAGGTGGGGGTCATGGTGAAAAAGTTAATGTGCTTTCCTACAGTGTACTCATTTTCTGCTAACGGTCTGCCTGCCTAGAACCTCCTGGGGCAGAACATGGGTGCCCAGCAGCCTCATGACCAAGAGATCTGATATTTTTCCCTTGTGGCTCAGCTGGTAAAGAGTCCCCCTGCAGTGCGGGAGACCTGGGTTCGATCCCTGGGTTGGGAAGATCCCCTTGAGAAAGGAAAGGCTACCCACTCCAGTATTCTAGCCTTGAGCATTCCATGGGGTGGCAAAGAGTCGAACATGACTGAGCGACTTTCATGACAAATTTTAACCACACAATATTCAACAATTTTGTTTGCCCATGTGTTGAACACATCATTTGATTTCCATTTTCCTACTATCGTCCAAAACACAGAAAATACTCCATCTGAGGTTCTGATCAACAAAAGATAACCAGAATTACATCATGTCAAAAGCCTAAAAAGGTGATATCTTAGTTAACCTACACTGCTTCATCAGGGAGTCAATTTACAATTTCTATTAGACTTTTCAAAATAAGGACATTAGTCCCCTGACACCTATTACTCCCACTGCATTCTCTCAAGCGTAGAAATACACAGAGAAATAACTACTCTCCTAACCTGTTTTACCCAAGACCACTCTTGACGACTGAGGCTAATGGTTTTCCATTTTTAGTTTCCAGCACCAAGAACTCCACCTTCTCTGCCACTCTACTCCAAATTCAAACATCCCTCTTCAAACATTTCCACCTAGCTTCCATTACAAAGCATCCTCTCACCAAACACAACACACTCAACCCTTCCTTTATAAAAAAAAGAAAGAAAACAAGGACTTTCCTGGTGTTTCAATGATTAAAAACCCACCTGCCAATGCAAGGGACATGCGTTCAATTTCTGGTCCAGGAAGATTTCACATGCCCCGAGGTAACTAAGCCCAAGAGCCTGCAAGTTACAATTAATGAGTCCATGGGCCACAACTCCTGAAGCCTGCAAGCCCTAGAGGTCATACTCTGCAACGAAAGATGCCACCTCCACGAGAAGGCCGTGCACCGCAACCACAAGTGGGCAGCAAGGCCGACCTAGCGCAGCCGAAAATAAATTAACAAAGTTTTTTAAAAAGGAATAAAAAATCAGCTGACAGACCAGAGAGAATCCTTTCTCTGCCATTTAATGATATCTATGTGTCTTCGGGGAAAATGCTTCATTTACCCGCTCTTTGGGTTTCCAATATTAATAGACGTCATGGTCACAGAAACCCTTTGCAGAACTGTGAGAATTAGTAAGTATACAAGGTGCCTAGCCTTGGGGCCTGGGCATGTACAGGCTTTCAATAAAAGGCTTACTATACTGTCAGAGATTTATTCTGTTCAGAGATGGCAGTTATACACTCCCTCTGAGATTAAGAGGATTTCCTGTTTCCTTTGATTGGAACTCTATGGGTTGAAAAACATAATTAAGCTAGACATTCTCAGAAAGTTCGCAACCACAAGTGGGCAGCAAGGCCGACCTAGCACAGCCGAAAATAAATTAACAAAAGTTTTTTAAAAAGGAATAAAAAATCAGCTGACAGACCAGAGAGAATCCCTTCTCTGCCATTTAATGATATCTATGTGTCTTCGGGGAAAATGCTTCATTTACACGCTCTTTGGGTTTCCAATATTAATAGACGTCATGGTCACAGAAACCCTTTGCAGAACTGTGAGAATTAGTAAGTATACAAGGTGCCTAGCCTTGGGGCCTGGGCATGTACAGGCTTTCAATAAAAGGCTTACTATACTGTCAGAGATTTATTCTGTTCAGAGATGGCAGTTATACACTCCCTCTGAGATTAAGAGGATTTCCTGTTTCCTTTGATTGGAACTCTATGGGTTGAAAAACATAATTAAGCTAGACATTCTCAGAAAGTACATTTACATTAATATTA
This sequence comes from Cephalophus harveyi, assembly GCA_006410635.1. Taxonomy (NCBI): domain Eukaryota; kingdom Metazoa; phylum Chordata; class Mammalia; order Artiodactyla; family Bovidae; genus Cephalophus; species Cephalophus harveyi. Next base: position 105,566 of record SJYT01048575.1, on the reverse strand, counting down.
ATTAACGCAAACAGCTGTTTGAGAAAGCCAGCCAGATAAACCTGCTTCTTGGTCAGGTGTGAAATCCTATTGTTCTCAAGTTATGAGTCATTTAAGTTAATGATGTATTCCACTAGATACTGTCAGCCACCAAAGAATCGCAATTGTACACAAAGAAACTGCTTTCAAGCAATGCCGTACCCACTGTCACACAGAGCTATTAAAAATTAATAAAGAAAAATCAGTATCCTGTCCTCAGTATAAGAACAGCAAACTAAAAATTAAGTAACATTAACAGAGATCCAATCTGGAGAAGCAGGAGACAGGCAAGGCCCATAAGCCCATGGTCCACATGTGCTCCCCCTCTGTGCCCGACTCCTAATCCCATCAGGCACTACCTGCCTCTGGGTTCCTGGACCTGTCTCTAGGCTCTTGCTATTCTGTATCATAACTACTGTTTACTTCTCTGCCTGGAGCATAAGAACTCAAAACTCCTTGAAGGCATGGCATGGGGAGAGACTGAACCAGAGTTATTTGGCCCCTGGTACATTTTTCAGCAACCCACAAAAGTCTACTACCTGAAGCCCTCAGTCGTCACAACCTTACTAAGAAGATTATTCGATCTGCTCAATACTCAACAATTAACCGTATTTAGGCTAACTTCCAAACAACTATAAGATACATTTGATGGCACACCTGTGCCACAGGTCAAGTGATTACTGTTACAGAGTTTTCCCCCACATGGACCTGAGGCCCTGGAGTAGACAGGGAGCAAGCACACGGTAAGAGAAATCCAGGGTAGAAAGTAAAAGGCAGCAAAGGATGACTGAGCCCAAGACAGCAATGTGACTGAACGTGCACGTGAGGTTTAGAAGCAGCATGGTAAGAAGAGTGAACTGCAAGAATCTCCTTACTCTACAAAATCACCTGAGCCTCAGTTTCAACACCTGTAAACTGAAGACACTTTCAAGATCAATCTTCCGGCTCTAAAATGTATTTTGTTTCTTTGATGATTCCAAAGTCTATTCAGAATATGGTTTTTACAGCATCTCCTTTGCAAACCTCAAATATCAGTGTAGTGATGAAACAGTTAATAAACATTTCTGGACAATATAATGCCTATTAAACAAGTATTTATTCTAAAAAATATTACCTTTTTTTCAATAGACTATTAACTGTGCAGGAAGATGCCTTGTAAAAATTTCCAAATATTATTTTAAAATACATAGAACTAAAAGGTCAAATACTCAGAAATATTAACAGAAAGTCATTTAAAAAGAAAAAGGGAACTGGTGCCAGGGTTTGAAAAGAAGCTGGAACTTCTAAATGCCTGCTACAAAAAAAGTAATGTCTGCACAATCTCCATTTATAATTGGATATTTGCTGCTGATATAGCTAGCTGTCTTTAATAGCTAGCAGGAGGCTTGTGTGCTACAGCAGAGTTAGCCTGAAACAATGGCAAATCAACTTGCAAGGTAAAACACAGTGACAGTACATGGACTGCTGTGTTTCTTGTTCTTGTACAACAGCATTTAGATGCATCTATTAAAAGAAACTAATAACCAGGTGCATTATCCAAAAGTTCACTTAGGACGGACACTAGCAGTTGTCTGTCCATGGCAATTTCATTTCTGTTTTTTACACAAATCATCGCTTGCAAGCATTGATGTTAAAAACAGAAAAACAGTCTAGTACACAGTGGCTATAAATGCCAAATCAATTTTCAGCAGATAATAAAGTCCATGTTTTACAATCAGCAATGTACTGTTTTACTACCCAAAAATGTAAGCTAATAATATATAGCTCTCCTAAATGGAAAATGCAGATATGCTGTTTAAAAAAAAGTGGGGGGGGGGGGCCGGCTGCGAGAGGATGGATCATTTCTGCAGGGACCTTCTTAAAGCTATGTGTAAGTGTTTTGAAAATATCACATGATGTGGCCATGTGTTAAAAATTACAGCCAGTTAAGTTCTCTGCTAAGAAAAATATGTGGGCAATTTATGAAATGCACTCCAGGATGGAGCTGTCTTAAGTAAAACCAGATTTTGAAAACAAACCTTTTTTTTTTTTTTTGGAAACTTGAACTTAAAAAAAGTTCCAGTCACATCTGGAGAGCAGGACCATTGAGAACATTGAGAAAGGGTGGTCTGACCTAATGCTAGCCATCTTCTGAAAGAACAGCACTATTTCTGGGCTACACAGACTGTGCTCACTTATTGTCCTTTTAAGGCAACAGTCCTGAAAGTATTTTGTAGGTCAACATATGTTCTTTGATAATATTATACCAAGATTGATAAAAATATAAATGTTTCAGAAAGCTCAGAGCCATCTCCTCCTGAAATACTGTAATTCCCAGAGTCTCCCAGCCTTCTCATAAGCAAACATTTTTCTTCCCTTAAACACAAGGATCTAGTTGTTACTAAGTGACAGGCAGTAAAATGATATTTCCTTATATTGAGTTAAATCATAAAAATAGCATCATCTATTTCTTTAAAAGCACGTATGGCCTTCTCTTCGACTTTTCCTGGTTCCCTTTGAAATAGCATGCTATCAATAGCTAAAGTGCGTTGTTTTTTGTTTTGTTTTGTTTTTAAATGGACAAAGTCATAAAAGCCCTAAAACTAAGACTTTACCTACCCATCCCCACAGACTGGTATATCTTTGAATAAATTCAGTTTGTGCACATCTATTTCCAGGGATCCCATTTTTATGAAAAAGGTCCTAGATCTGAGAATTGTTACATCAAGTTTGGACAACCAAGAGCCAATTCGGACACCTGTCCTATGGAAGAAAGATAGCAGTGATAAGGATGATAATAAATGTTAATACAGATTTAGAATAGTGACAATATCAGATTACCAGAAATACGCCCTTTTAATCTTGTACACATATTGTCTTACTTAAATGTAAAAAATCTGTCCCAGATGGTAAAAATGCCCATTAATATAAGTACATGTGTATGGACAAAAATATGCTAAAAACATTATTAAGAGGTAGTCTGTCCGACAGTAGTGGTTAAAAAATGCAGATGGGTGTCAAAAATAGCCAAGTGTCAGAACTGCTCAAGTGTCACCATTTTGACACTAGCTTCTAGTCATAGCGTTAATATGTTCTCCGCATCCAAGTACAAGGTTTTTTAACACAGCTGATGAGCAAGAGAGAGTGAGAAACATTGTCTACACTTCAGGTTACTGCTTTAGAACTAGTCAGATACTAACGACTAAAACACACTTATCAATGATTCTAAAACCTTACACACGGTTCAATGCATTTTAAATAAGGATGTTTCAAAGAATACCTTAAAATCACGTAATTAACATGGGATAGCAAGGGTCCTACCTAATCTCTTTCACTTGTCATCATTCACAAATGGCTTTGGGTTACTATGAGGTTCTGTTTTACCAAAACAAAATACAGACTCTACAAAATGCTGACAGATCAGATCATTTAACACCTATTTATTAAAAGCATAAAAACAAGTTAGATTTGACTGATGACATAAAAATCAGATGAAACTATACAACTCTCAGGCTAAATAAAAAAACACAAGCACTTTTTCACACAGCTTCCATATCACATACTCCATGCACATTACATCTTCAGCTGCTTGGTGCACATAAATCAAGATGAGTGCTGAAAGAGTTAAAATGACCTTTCAGAGACCTCAGTCATTGTCTTTCTGAAAATTGATTTTCCCCATATTTCAGCTACACACATCCCTCGTCCACGGAACTAACGAAAAGGTGCAGTTCGGTCACAAATGCATCCTCGCTGATGAGGACTTACAAGACACATTCTAAAGGGAAAAAGATTCTTCAAACAACTGGCGATACCTACACACAACTGTGGTTGCAGAAAACTGGCAGATACTGTTTCAAAACACCATCTGTGAGGTGTACAAACCCTGTGGCCAAGCACAGCCTCTTCTGCCCGTCCTGCCCAAAACACCCACACAAATCAGCCAGCTGGAGAGTCTCCCTCTGCCTTGTCTCTTTAATCTGAGATCTGCTACTCAAAGTAGGCAAAGGGCAGTCCAGACCGTTCCTGCAAATAACAGCAACACCCTTGCCCCAACAGGCTTCTACCAAGCTTCTCTGTTCTCAAGCAGAGCCTTCACTGGCAACGATCACAGAAACACTCTGGGCTCCAAAAATAATATTTTTCAGAGGAAATTAACATACATTAAATTTCCAGGACCACAACAGTGTCAGTAATTCAGCAGACTTTCTATTTTTAATTAACCGATTTCAATTATTTGCCTGATGACATCTCAGCGCTGCAATTTAGGACAAGACTGAAATAATCGGTAGTCCCTAAAGCTCCCTTCACTTTCTCTGACATAAACAGTTTTCAAAAGAGACTTTATCCCAGGGTTCCACCATAAGCTGCACACTCCCACCACAGATGAAGTGTCCAGGACACCAGGTACAGATGACAGTCGCGAAATCCACAGCAGAAAACATCCTTCTTACTTGAAGCTAAATCCCTCGAGTGAATTGCTCTGGCCAAGAGATAACGTGGCTGGACTTGCCCTCAGTCTTGAAAACACACCTCCCATGTCTTAAAGGCGAGGCTTCCGCCCCTTGGAGCCCTGGACCCAGATTCTGATGGCTCTTTTTTAATGCCACCATCCACCTCGGTCACTGCCCCAGCCTCTGCCTGCCACCGTAAGATACAGCCCGCTGTGGGCAGAAGGTTCTTTTCCGAGCAGTAATGAAAAGTAAGCCTGCTTCCTTTGACAAACCAGAGAGAGAAAGCGGAGCGGGGCTCACTCACCGGGCATTCCTGAATGCAGCGTCCACACCGAGAGCGGCTGTCTCTCTCCCCTAAGAGGAAGCGCGCGCAGGGCTCATGCCTCCCGTCCAGGAATCGGGGCGGCGGAGCGAGGGGGGCCGGCAGGGGGGCCGGGGCGCCGGGGCCCGAGGCGGGGTGCTGGGCGCGTGCGCCTGCCAGGCGGGGACAGATGGAGAGCTGACACTCCGGATTGCACTTGGAGCAGAAATGTAGATGATGACAGGAGCACATGTGGCCTTGAACCCAGCCCCGTCTCTCCAGGCAGAACAATGACAGGGACGTGTGGGCCACCCCGGCCTCCCCTTACCCCCTGGCCCTCTCTCGGCAAGTTCCAGAGCACCCAAGAACAGGAAAGTAAAAATGCAGAATGATAAGCTAAATGCTGAATAATTCATTCCCCACCACCACCACCCCAGCCCCTTGCAAGTTAACCCTTATCTTGCCGGAATAAAGAGAAAGGCGACCTGCCCCCCCATCCCACAGCTCACAAGGAGAGCTGTCCCTTACACGTTCACAGGTTCACAACCCCACCACTGGGCACTTTATTAAAAACAAACAAACAAACGGGGACAGGGACCTCGAAGCTTGTTTATTGAACTGGAAATCCAAAGCAGCATAAAAAAACCTGTTCCGAGACCCTGTAGACTGTGCCAGTTTTATCAGACGGAACAAAAGTATCAGGATCATTCCCTTTGTCAGCTTCTCAGTAGTGTGTGTAAAATAGAACACTTTGGAGAAGCAGAAGCAGACCACTTTTATTTTACTAGCGTGCTTTTAACCCCCTGGGATCCCTGCGTTGATATGCTCCAAACATGCTTAGCTTACTCTCCTCTACCTTGCATAGAGATCCATAGGAGATGAAAACAAAATCTTCACTGTAAAGCCTTTTCAAAAGCTGAACAATCATGTCCTCCTGCTTTCTGATTTTTTTTGCACGCTCTTAAATGTTTATCCCTCCCATGAATAACACATACCCAGCCAGGTTCAATGGACTCTTCCCTATTAAGCTTTAATGGACACCATGATATATAAAACTGCGAGCCTTTGTTAGAGTGCTTTATCTAAAGCCGGCTATTTTCCTCTCAGCAGTCCCTCTTTAGTCCTTTGTAAAACATCCTTGCCTCATAGGAGAAACATATGCCTGCCTGCCTTGCGTGCCTTTTCTGCACACACACAAATGCCAGGCAGAAGGAAAATTCTGTTCACTTCTAAAACTCTTCCTCCATTTAACACTGACACATCTTTCCTAGGTTTCTGTGTGTTTGTTTTAACAACACAGCCCACGATGAGACAGAGCCCTCGGGCTTTACCTTTCCAGTGGCTGTTCAATCCAGTATAAACAGAAACAACTCCACTCAGGAGCCTCTGACCAGCCGCAAGCTCAATGAATAGACAGCCAGGAGCATCCCCTTTAACTCTTGCCCTGCCTTGACAGTCTCCAGCTCGTCCTGTGTCTATTCTACCCTTTCCATATGCTTCTGGCCCTTAACAGATTGATTTTCCCCCTACTTGCTGCCTCAAAGAAAGGATAAAAACAAACCCATCTGAAATCAGAGGCAGTGACTCTTGACTTCTGCCTCCTCCCTCTTCCTATACCTCTAGCCAAGAATGCACACAACCTGCTTCAAGGCGCACACACACATACCCTGCACAAACTAAAAATAGATCATCTTTGCTAAACAGTGCCAATCAATAAGAACTTCGACAGCCCCCCAACACGAAGTGCTGCTTCATCGAGTGAACCCCTCAAAAATCCATCACTGTCAAGAGACAACTTGTAAAAAGACTACAATTCATAATGATTACTCCATTCTGTCACTAATAGTATATTGCACTCTATTTATGAGGCCAATCTTTTTGTTCATCTTAGTTAGATGTCACTTGTAATGAGGTTCTGTGTAATGGATTTCGGAACAGTTACGCACTGATCTCAAACATTCTTATGACAGAAAGCTTTATAGCAGGCATGAGTGTGATAATCAATTAACTCCTGCGGTAAGGACCTTTATGAAATCCAGCATTCTAAATCTGTAGGTTTTCATTCTTAAAGAGAGTATTTTTTTAAAGCCACTCAATGCTACATGGCACTGATTTTTTTTTTTTTTTAACACCATACCTAAGTTAGAAAGAGAACATTTTCACAGTGGGGAAACCCAACTTTCATCAATATGCATGGTGAATCACTTCTAAAACAGAAAATCACAGGACAGAAATGCAATACACTTGAAGAAAACTGGATGATATCCGGTTTTAAAACTGGGTCTTAATATCGGTACACTGCAAGTTCCTATACCACAGCTCAGAAAATTGAACTTCCATATGCCATGTGATTATGTATCTTTTCTATGTGTAAAAAAGCTTTTTAAGCTGTTATCTGACTACAGTAATTGCCACTTTAAATTGATCCACGTCAACAAAACCTGGATCCCTGGAGATTCTCACCTAGAAGTCTGATTGCAGAACAGGCCTCAGAGAGTGTGCGTGCACCTGAGGCTAGTTCAGCATTTTCTCCAGGAACCAGCTTCCTCTTCCTATCCTTTGAGCCATGGAGGCAAGCAAAGCACCAACCTCACTTGGCAGTTCTCCCTGGACAGGGAAGCCTGGATACATAGTTCTATACACTTACTTAAACAGAAATAATTTTCCCTTTAATTAAAAAAAAAGTACAAGGAGCCAAGATCTCTAGAATCCAAATTGTAAAACAAAAATAGATAATCAATAACATGATGAATCCATTTATATACGCGAGTGGGAAAAAAAGAATATCTATTATATACGTTTTCGCTGATGCAAAACACTGTTTTGAATTACCACTAGGAAACATATTTTTTAAAATTAAAATATATTCAAAACAAAAGACTTCACAGCTGACTAAGTACCATCCTTAGAAGAGCCATGTTAGTTAACACATGCCTTTTAATTAAGAACACAGAGCATTTTCAAGGCAATTTTTTTAAAGAGTGCCATCTAAGAAAATCACCCTCCAAGTCAGTTACTGTAGTCAACAACTGAATGCCTGGCTCCCAAAATAATACATAAATTTTTGACAATATATTTAACTCATTAGAAAGACATTACGGCAATTTATTACTCTAAGGTGTTTCTCACTTGTTTCCAAAACAGACTACCTCTATCTGATAGACTTTTCCTTCGTTCAAACCTAACTTACCAACAGGGACTAAGAATCTTCTGACACTGTCTGCAGTTAATGAAAGCTCTCTACACTGGGGAAGGGAGAGTTTGGGTTAAAGCTTTTCCACAGGTCTTCTTAACTTTCCACTTGCTTCGAGCACGCTGTTGTGATACACTGTGACTTCACACAGTGGGTATTAAGTGAGTTAATTCAAAGGAGCTGAAACCTCATTGATCCTAATTGAAAGCAATACACCCAACCAAATACCTCCCTACCCCATCTGCTCTGGTCTGCCACCAGCTATTCAATACAAGAGAATTAATAGTTTCAGATATTCTAACCGACCCCATAAAAGCACTCATTTAAGCAGGCTGCATTAACAAAGTGGAAAAACAAGGGCAAAATGGGTTCAAATGGAGCATTTTACTCCTAGTTGCCTTTAACAAAGCTGAAGAAGGCTGATTCTGACTTTTTCTGTGCAAGACTTGATAAACTGAATGGGAAGGCACTCAGTGATCAGCCAACGAGCATTGATGAATGGTCATTAGGACCCCCCTGCTCTTAGGGAAGAGCCCTCCGCAAAGCGGCACACCAGCTGGAAAGGGCGGGCTCGCTAACGTCCAGATCTCTCCGCTTGCTTGTTCCACTTTCAACTTCAGACCACTGGCCACCAAATGAGGCTGACATATTGGAAAATAATGTTTTATGGGCGAGTGGTAAAAAATAAAATGGAGGCATTAGCTCTGCTTTCAAATTCAAATCTGCTAGTTTTGTCAGACCCCAAAGGTTTTGATTTTCCACCCAGCTGGAAGCTATTAGTGTTTTCTAAAGGCATCCCACTGACAGGGCAAACCTACCTAATGTGTGAGCTGTTGGGCTAAGATGGACCTCTCTTTTGGATGATTTCCTAACTTCTCATCACTTTGACAGTCAATTAAATAGATACAACACCTAATAAAAATGTACATTAATTTGTTTCTGCCACTGAAAGACATCTGAAACTGTATTAAATAAAGGCCCTAATAGGTTGTCTCCTGACAAAGATAAATCCAATAATACACTGTCTGTAAGGAAAACAAACGGTTTTATGTTTATATAGTTAGGCTACAATGTCAGATGCAGCCAACCAGAAAGAGATGAGTGGGACAGAAAAAAAAAATTAAGTTAAAAAGTTCAGTGAAGTATTTTACAAAGGTAGAGGAAATCTGCCACTTTTAAACTCCTTAATATAAATATTGGCTGTAAACAACCAGACACATTCACACTATTTCCCTCAGATACTTCCTTTGGGGGAAAGGACTGGCAAACACCTGTATCTCCCCTCAGCCAGCCCACAGAAGGGCTCACAAGAACTTTGTTAAATCACAAAAAGCACCAGGGGACGTGATGGCCAGCTTGAGAATTTGAAGGTTATATAAACATCACGGGGTCAAAGGGTTATTTGGGGCTGTCCAAGAGGGCCTAAGTGGGGCAATAAGGTGAAATCAAGTAAAAGAAAACATGCCGGATAGAGGAAGCTTGTCTTAATAGGTGATCATAGCAGACATCACAGCAGCAGGAAAGCTTCACTGCTTGGATCTTTTGCAACTGGATGACAAAGTACCATACGAAACAGTGTCTCATGGAGAACATGCTGTATGGTCTGTCAAAAAATCCAACTCTACCAAGGGGCAGGGCAAGAGCTAGAAGTCATGACCCCTTGCCTTCACCTGTGACTTGTCAAACCAGAGGACTCAGGACCCTTTGATTTCTGTATCTCCAATCAGTTAGAGTGAGTTAATGTGCTCTAAACTGTGATTTGAAGATTCCAATCATAACATACTTTTAAACAATAGCGATGACCTAAGCTGATAAGCCACAATGTCTGATTTCTTTTTTTTAACCATCTTCAATATATAGAGAATATAATGTTAGTTATAACATTCCAACAAATTTTAGGCACTATTTTTGATTCTCAACTCTGGGTGAAATATAATATCTTCTACATATGAATGAAAAGACATGTATCAGTATATTTAAGTATGTAGGGACCATGTATGTATATTTCTGTAAAATGAAATCTGTTTAAGATAAAATATCACATGCCACAAATAAATAAAATCTGTCTTCATAATTACTGTGAACTGTTTCTAACATTGCTGAGGTCTTTAAAATATTGCAATATACTGAAGTTCTTTTTCACCAACAAGCTTTGATTTTCAATATCTACTATCAAAATAATTCTGAAATGATAAAAGCTTTAACACTTGCATTGGCTGCATGTTGCATTATTTAAGTGCAAGCTCCAAACACAGCATCATTAAGTCCAGATTAATCCACAGGCACCAGCAAAGGGTTAAATTATTTTTAAAACTTTAAAGTAAAACACTTCCTCAGTAATCCACAAGGCTGTGTATTAGCTATATCAGCTCTGCCTCTTCATACAAAAGCATTTTCCTATAAAAGCAATCACTCTCTACTTACATGTAAAATCTGCCAATAAGTTGCCATTTAGTTTCCTTGAATGTCTCTTACCTACAAAAATCACTCAAAATAATATAAAAGACACTCTAACTATACCCATCCCTTACCATTTGACAAGGACTATAACACTATATGGAAAACCTTTGTTTCAATGTCACCAGCTCCCCATCCTGACTAATGGCTAGTTAGTTTTGTTAAAAGCAAGGGTGACGGCGTATGCTCCAATGAACTTTCCCTCCTCCCAGCAGCAGAGACAAAACCCCGCAGCTCTGCTCTGTGCAGGCAGCCATCTGGACAGCTTTCCCTGGAAGCCCAGCCCACACCACACTGCAGGCAATCGGAGGGCTCCAGAGCTCTGTGGGGCTATTCATGACATACCAATTTCACATTTTCTGCTTGTACGCTTGCAACAATAAATGCTAATGAGGACTATGAATGACAATTTTAAAGACAATAAAAAGGTCTCCAAATCCCTTGCATATGGAGACACTGTTTTCAAAACTTCACCTTCCGTTACAGAGCTTTTGGGGTCCAAAGAAGAAAAAAAGAATAACCTAAGGAAAACAATAAGATGATCAAAGCACAACTGAATCCTTAGGTTTTTGAAAGAAAGCAATCTGTGTAAGCCGAACAGAGCAGAGAGCCCATCACCCCTATGGACAGCCCTGTGGACGCACGAGGTACCTTTATCTCTACGACCCTTGCTTTCAGCAGACATGTAGCTCAGCAAATGCAATTCCTACAAAACACTGACCTTTTTTTTTAGAGTTTAGGAATTCGAAAGGCAGCATTTGTCCAAAAATAATATAATCATCATCATTAATCACAGTTTGGCAAAGTAAGTGTTTAACAACCCACACATCTTTAACTAAATGTAAATGCAAAGTGGTCCTCTTCTGAAAACTTCTATTCTCAAAATAATGCAATGGTTCTGGGTGATGAAACTATAAATCATGTTTATGTTCCTCTTTTTTCTCTATTTTCCAAATATTCTAAAGTGAGCATGTATTACATTTTTGAACCAGAATAAACAATAAATATTACTTTCAATACAATGAAAGTGCTGAACAAAAGATAGAAATGTTTTTGACCTTTATAGCAATTAAACTATTTTTCACAGCAACAAAAATAAAACAAAAGATTCATCTTACTATAAATTGTGTGCAGGGTAGTCTTCTCATTAACATGGATGAAAACACTTTCAACAAAATCCACCAGGTGGAGCAAATACACAGCAATAATAATAAAAAAAAAAATCCCAGAATCTTTTCATCATATTCTCCCCCACCGCGCCTCCCCCCACAGGACTTTTATCTCTAACAAACTCTCCATTTCTCTCTCTCCACATTGAAAATTAGTAAAATCTATCCATACATACTAATTTGCCACCTTTATAAACAAATTCAAACTTACACAAGAGGTTTAACTACCACTGATTCCATTCAACTTTTCATTCCAAAACTGCTTTATTTGTTCAAATAATACCCAGCACAGTGTATATGCTTTTGTAACAATATAAATTTTTAAATTACTGTTTCACTCTGACCCTACTGGGTTTCGTGGTCATGAACCCCCTCTCCTCTTCCTTCACAAGACCTGGCAGCAGAATAGAATGTAATTCTATACATTTTGAAATACACCTAACAGTAGTTAAAACCTATAAAACTCAACCGAAGAATTCTTACTCTGTATGGAAATTTCACTTCTGACTTTTACTAAAATTACTCTTAATTGCAGGCACCAGACTACTAAAATTTTGGAATACTGTGGCTTTTTTTATCTGTTATACCAAAATGTCCTATTTGATTCCTGATGATCAATTAACACATGTCCACAGTTACTAATAAATTTGGGCATTTCCCTTCTCCTTTCTGGAGTAATTCACTTCCTCCCAGTCTCTCTTCTCATGAATCTGCTTTTTTTTCTTACTGTTTTCACTCCACATTTACTGGGCACACTCAGCACGAGGCACCAACGCCACTTTCTTACTGCTTTGCTCTTTAATTCCTGGTGCCACCACCTGCAAGCCACAACGCTCCCCAGACACTTTTCAAAGTCCTCCAGGTTTTTCTCACGTTATACACTCCCTGCTGCTAAGGCCTAATACTGTAACTGGCAGTAACGTTACTTGCATAATAAGAAAGCTCTAGGTAGACAGAACTTCCAGAAAGCTGAAGCTTGAAAGAGGGATACCTGAAGTTTGTCAGTGGAGGAGGACACCAGTCAGAAATGTTGACTGCGGCTTAAATTATATTTACATGTTTTCTTTTCTCATATTTATACTGATGTTGAAAGGGAAAGACTCTGAAAGAAATGCAGCAGGCTGATACATAAATAAACATGCAATGCCTGAGGATACACATAACACTTATGGCAGAGCTACTTATGCTAGTGCATAATAGATCATGGTGATGCCAGCTCCATCACAAGACGCACCAGGCTAATCCAATTATTTAAATGATTATATACTTTTCGCTGGAGTGGTAGACAAACACATAAAATATTGACATTGCTTCCATAAATATAATATGAAAAATAAGCTTTGAAAATCATTCCAACGGAACTCTCCTCTGCAAAGTCCCAATGTCTTTATTCTTTGCAGAGAATGGAATCAATTTCCTGGAGCTGGGCTCCTGCACAATGCAAAGGTACACACTGCTCTCTTTACCTGCTGCAACTCCTATTAACATTAATGGCATGCACATATGTGCATCGAAAGGGTAAAAGCCCTTAAGTTTGCATGACAGAATCCTAATGAAGTAGTTGGAAAAAGCAAATCACTGCACATGTATTCACACTTTCCCCTCCCTTTGCAGGAAACCCCACCACCACCACCTTGCCCTCCCCTCCACACCGGCCCCCCAACAGCACACACATTGCATCAGCCCACACTGTGGATAAAGAACCTGCTGGATTTCCTCATGGAAAGACAACATCTTGTTACACTCTGGGGATCTCCCAAATGGCTCCATCTCCAAGCATTCCTGAGTCTTCACCCTATACGACTCTCAAACTGGCCACACGTTTCTGTCCACCTAGTATTTCTTACCATCCCCAGCTTCATCAAAGGGTGTGGCCCTTCCCACAGCAAATGTCCAAGTCCCCATATTTAAATTGCATGGAAAAGGAAAAAAAGAAAATCTTCACTGTTCTATCACCTTTGTTTAAAAAATGGACTATTCTGTTTTCATGGACAGATGAAGATTCCAAAACAGCCTCATAAAAATGACCTCTGAATTACTAGTTTCATACCAAACTACCAGTGAATCTGACCCAAAAAGGCAACATGGGAAGGACAGTAAAGAACAAGAATTAGGAAAATAAGAACCCATTAACTGAGACCAGTCCTGCACTGGTTAACGTCTGTGGCTGCTGATAGAGATATGTGTTTCATGGCAAGGCCAGAGTGAAAATGAAAAAGACAGATCTTTAAACTCATTAAAAAAAAAAAAAATCAAGCACGTCTGTCAGCTTGGTCCAGAAAGAGAGAGAGAGGAGGGACCCAGCACTGGCAGGAACCTCCAATTCCTGACCAAACCCTCTTCCACACAATGCCTCCAGAAAGCAAAGGAACCGGGGCGGGAGCCAGCCTGACGCTGGCGGACAGACAGGGCTGGCCGCGCAGGATGTCGGAGCGCCAGGCGGCCGCGGAGATACCGGGCGTTCACGCCCCCGCCGGCGGGCTGCTGGGCTCTTCAGGTAATTAAACGAGGAAGCGGGGTGCTAGGGGCGGGCCTGACCCCGAGGCTCCCCGGCGCCCCGGGTCTGCAGGCCGACTTCCGCGAGCACCGCCCGCAGCATCCACACAGCAGCTCTCTCCTCCCTGTTTCCTTCTGCATCTCTTCCTAAAGCTGACCCAGAAACACATCCTCGCCACAAAAACAGCCACACCAGGCTCGGAGCCTCTGTGTGCTGCAGAAACCTTTGAGCTGTTCCCTTCCAGGACCCTCCAAATTTTAGAAAGCAAAAAAGAAAAAAAAAAAAAAAAATGCCCTCATGGCAGGAACTTTGTCAAGATTCATCTAAGCCAAATCTAGGGAAAAACGGGGGCATCTTCAGCAAGATGTGTTACTCAGAATACTACCCCGCTAATCATGTGTCTTCGCTTGCACCCGATTAAAGTATGAATCTTTACCCTTAGAAAGCTCCCCAAGAAGTCAGTGATTTTGATAAACCAGTTAACAAATGAAACACTGGTGGTATGGTGTAATGAATACTCTTCTTTTCCGTTTTGATAACGAGCATTATGGTAAGCAAATACCACCTATGGTCTGGTTTATTATGCCTCATCCAAAATCTTAATTTTTTAAAAAACTCTAAAATGTTTTTTCTCTACAAAGAAAGTCACTAGGAGAACTCAGGAATGTTAAAAACAAATCCCTTAAAAGATAAGAAAGTAGAACATACACATTAAGTAATGATTAGAATCATATAAATAATATATTCTTTCTTCATCTCAGAATCCATAGAGTAAAATATTGGCTGAAAGAGACAGAGAGCAAAAGAGAGATGAATACAAAAGCATGCCTGCTTGTCTGTGTTCAACACAAAGAACATTAAATGAAAACAACTGGCACGCTGCCAAATTCCTATAGAGGCAAAGAGATTCAAATAAATTGATTTCACGCATCACACTGACCTGGGATCAGTGTGCAGTGCTACAATAAGCTCAAAGCTCCATGTGGGGTAAAGCCCATTAATGCTATCAGACCTCTCAAACATGAGCAAGAAAAACTAAAAATAAATGCAAATGCTCTCAAAACTCAGCAATTTTGCTTAAGAAAATAACTTTCTTCTTTTCCTAATAAAGATACAAATATCTGAAAGTACACAGCACCATCTAAATTAAACATTTTTGTTTTTAAAAACACAAGTGTGGCTTTTGAAACACATACAGTATCTTAAAATTGGTACTAATAAATATCCCATTCGAACATAAATACAAACACTTTGCAACAAGTTTCCTGTGTCACAACTGCTTCCATTCTAATGCCCCTGTATCTTTTAGATGACCAGTTAATTTTTTTATATGACAAATACTGGACCCTTTCCTTAACGGCTTATAAGAGCACACTCCTCAGGCTGGATACCACTCCTAACTGTCCCAAATCTGCCCAGTCCTCACAAAGACACACAATAACACAGCTGTAGAAAACTGAACATTGTGCATATTTAGGATATGCTTTAAAATACGAGGGGAAACACAGCAGCATTTTGCCTTTATCATAAGCTCTCACCGAAGCTGGTAACTGTCCCTAAGGCGTCATTTCTCTCCTGGCCTCCCAAAGAGACAGGCTTGTCTCCCGGTGACCCCGCCTGGCTTCAAACTCATCACAGGGACCAGACTCTCTAGCACCACCTCGGGCCACTGTCGCTTACTGCCCCAGCTGGTCACCGGCTCCTAGTTCTTTGTTTTTTCTGCTTCCAGATTACAACCCCAAGAATCCAATGGACCCCACATTTTCTGTAAATTTAAAGTATGTGATTTCTGTTTCTTTCTACTTCTTGGCTCAATCCCATATTTATCTATATACACCCTCTACCATCACACAAAATAGAAAAAACTAGGAGTAAACTTTTCAATGCCACATGAAACATAAAGAAAACCCAACAGTTATAAAATAGGCAAACACACAATTAGATACATATATGCACATATATACGTGTGTGTACATACATGTGTACATATACTGTGTGTGTACACACACATCATTTTAAGTATGCATACTCACACACACAAGAAAGAGAGAAGAAACTCAGCAGGGTGTTTTTGATACCTGATGCTGAGGCTTGGCATTTACATATTATAACAAACAAAATGCATTAACTTGTTTTAAAATATGTCTCTGTCATGCATTTTTGCTTTAAATGTGAATCTTCCATGCTGCAAATGGTCATAGAGATATGCCACGTGACTGGAGGAGAGCACGGTTGTAATGGTGGGTGGGGGGCGGGGGGTGGTAAAGACCCTGACGCTACATACCCACAATACACGCTCAAGTTTTAAAATCCAATTTTCTTTTCCAATTTGAAATCTGCACCTTATATATTTTGATCATACTGTTAAACCACATCCCCATACAGATACATAAGGCAGAAAGCAGAGAATTATATACTCTGTGGAACAAAGTGCTTTCTTCTGATGGAAGATGAACAGAAAGCAATTCTAAAGCAAGGGTTGCTGTTATTATTACCAGTTTGTTTCCTTTGTGCTATTAACACCTTCCTTTCTACTCTGGACTTGAGAAATCTTGTTGCTTTTTTTTTTCCTCTTGAATCTCCCTCCCACCTCCCACCCATTCCCACCCCTCTAGGTTACTAGAGAGCCCCAGTTTGAGTCCCCTGAGTCATACAGCAAATCCCCATTGGCTCTCTATTTACATACATTAGTGTCTATGTTTCCATCCACTCTCTCCATTTGTCTCACCCTCTGCCTCCTTTCTGAACTTGAGAAATCTAATCAACAAAGATTTGAGTTCTCAAAATATTAATTTTTAGTAGCAATAGTACGTTGGTAGGAAGAGAGAAGCATAAGTGAGAGATGTCTCAGCTACTCAGCAGGCTGAACTCCTTGTCTTCTCTTTTGAATTGATGTCTCTCACTAATTACGGTAGAAGAACATCCTAACAGGATAAGGGGGAAATGAAGACAAATACAGACAGAAACTAAACCATGACTTAGGTTATCTCAGAGGAGCCTATAATTGTACAGAGAATCATTTCACTTTCTCTGGACTTTCAACAACAAAACACCCTCATTTGCCAATACCTTCTCGGAAACTTGAAGAACAAACCAGTAAGTCTTCATAGGAACCACAAGAGATGATATGTGTGTGCTAGGGGGTGGGGGTGGGGGCATCTGTGTTTCCAGAACACTGGCTATGAAAGGTAAATATTTTGCTACCCTCTTTTCCATATAGTCAAGCACGCAGTCACAGGACTTCAAAAATCCCCTCCTAATCACTGGAGTGCCAACCAGTATCATAGAACATTTGTGTTACCTCTCAATCCTTTCTTAGAACGGTTTATCTTTAGTCATCTGTACTTCTGTTCCACTCCACCAAGCCTGAACAGAGCTGGCTGCTGGAGGCATCAACTCTCTGGAATTCATAATACAGGGCTGTCCTTAATTATTAAATGTTGCAGACTTTAAGAAGTCACTTGCCAACTGGAAACAGTTTACACTTTGTTTACAGTTTTCCTAAAGTTAGATATCACTTTTTTTTTAATGTGCCTATGGACACATTAAAATGAATTCTGCTTAGAAAAGGACATTTACCCACAAGTTTTTTTTTTTTTTTTTATCCAAATCAAACAGAAGAAACAATAAGTTGAATAGCATTTTTCCCTCATTAGTCAACAAACTGTTTCAGAAAATACCATCTCTAGTTACAATAAACACAGAAATCATGGCATAGTTTTTACTCTTTAACTCCAAGTACATCTTATAACAGATGTATTACGAAACATGGCAAGAAGCACAGCAACAAGAAGAGGGGTAGAAACAAAATTGGTACTTAATCATTTGCTATCAAACAAGGGATCTCACAGCCAATCCCACATCCAAAGATTTCAAAGACATTTTCTTGAAATATGTAATACAAATGTTTTTATCAACCAGCACTAGAAAAATAAAGAAAAATCTTCACAAGAATAATTTATTAGGAAAAAAAAAAAACAAAAGATTGATTTTTGGCATGTAAGTAAATCACAAAGTCAAAATATTTGTCTGTTCCTTACCTTGACAATATTCAAAGTTCCCCTTTTTCCGGCAGTCACCTATTACTAAACTCAGTGCTCTCCAAGTGTTTCTTTTGACAGATATCATTCTCCACCAATCGCTCTGCTAATTTCCTCTCTCCTTTTCTGACTGGGACAGATATTATGTTCACCAGCCCAGAGATCAATCTTTTCTATTGACAACAACAAAGGGAAAAAAAACGCATATATCACAACCAGTCTGAAGTATTACACCCATCTACTTAAAATACTAGGCCAGTTTTGTTTAAGAAACAGATATAAGCCCTTCTAAAGTTTAGAAAAATCCAAAACAACTCCCATTTTCTGATTTCCTCCAGGGCTCTAAATCCTCCAATCATCTTGACTCAAAGCGGGATACTACTTTTCTTTCCTTAATTGGGTCTAAAACATACATACATCAATACCTTAAAAGAACACATTAGATTTTACCTGTTTTATTTTTTTACAAATTAATCTGTCAGTTATAGTTTCTTTAGAAAATGCTTTTAGACACTGCATTTTTGTTTTTGGTTTTGGTTTTTTGGTTTTTTTTGGAATTTTACATGCAAGTTAAATCGTGTTTTCAAACAACGTGGTATCCCCATTGTTTCACTGTTCTGAAATTTACATACTGCCATCATTCGAAACAACTGATAGCGGTAACTAATCATCTTTACGCAACCAAACAGTTTGAAAATATTAGTAACAGCAATTGTTAGTGAATCGTTTCACCAAATAAACCAACTTCTACTGCTTTTTATTTTTCCCCAAAGCAATCCAGAGAGCCTCATTTGTCCTGCTGGATCTGTCAGGCTTACCGTTCGTTCGTTCATTCCCAAACGCCCACTATTTATTACTCACCTACTATTACTAGTACCACCACTGCTCCGAATTGAACAAGTATTACTATTTAGTTCTAATAATCCATCAGATATAAATCCACCACAATCATATGCACGTAGAGCAATAACTCAATAAATGCAAAAGCACAGATTTATAAAAGCAGTCTCAAAATATTACTAAGGCTATTATTGCCATTTTTTAAGAGACCAAACTATTCCCTAGAAATGGAAATTGGTGACTATACATGCTCTAATGTACATAAATAAGTTAAAAAGGCAAACGCCCTTTATACACAATATTATGACTCTTCCATCATGTAATCAGTTGTTTCTCATTCTTAATGGCAAAATTTAAATATATATATATTGTAAACAGAAGATAAATAAGTACTATTGGGAAAGAGAAGAAAATGGGTACTTTTCTTAGATTCGGGTATGATTTCTGATATTTAGTGCCTCAACAACATCAACAAAAAGCACTGGAGAGCCTGATACAGTAAATCCTATCTGTGTGGGCCATACTGAAAAATCTCCATTAAACAAATGAAGAAAGCCAAGTACATATAAATCCCCTAGAGTCTAAGTCTTTTTCCTCCTTCTCATGACTGCTAAACACCAGACTACTGTCTGGGTTTATTATCAAAAACGGTATAGTGGGTCTCAGTTTTGAGGCACATAAAACTACCATGTGGATAAACTTTTATAAGATAAATCTCTCAATTATAACTGATCTCCCAGTATAGAATATATTGTTTCACTTTTTAACTTCACATGTGTCTGCTTTAATCAGAGTATTCTGAAGTGAATGGAGAAAAGTTGGCAGGAAGATGGTGTTACAAAGTATTTCCAGTGTACATGTTTTTCTTAAATGTTAACATGGCATACAAATATACATTCAGGTAATACACAATGTAAACCTCAAGTTGCCCCTGAGGATTCTTCCTACTCAATTCTTATATATGAAACATTATATCACAGTCAATAAAATAATTCACTTAAAAAAAAAAAAAACAGGGGCGCTAAGACTTGGATTTCTCAAAATAATGATTGGAGTATTACCTTTGTGCTTCATACCTCCAACACAATAAAATGGTCTTTTGATATACAATAACAATACAATGAGTAATGGTAATGAGCACTAAAGAATACACATTTGGATTATTTGTGATACTTACACACTAAAGTCTATATCACATGCAACTGAAATTTCTCTATCTTTAATATTGCTTTGTTCCAATCCTCAGCCATTAAATCTGCAAAAATCTCATTATGAAGCGAACATACACTGAGACCAGTTTAAAAGCTAAACTCTACCAAGAGTAGAATGCCTCAAACAATTTGTAGTTCTACAAGAGTGTTATTAAAAAGGCTCAACATGTTGTATTACCATGGAAATTGTGGAAAACATACATTCCCAAACAAATATTACTTTTTCTCAATGGTATGAAGTAATGAAAACCACATGTGTAAATCTGCGATCCGTGCAGTAGTTCAAGCTGCAGCTAATAGAAAATACAGAAAGTGAACTCTGCTATATAAAGGATTCTTGTTACAGAAATATAATGTGAAAACCAGATGCAGACAGAAACTCTTAATCACAGATGGGAATGTAATCACTGGCACACAGAATACTTTTTTGATCAATCTTAACCATATGTGCAATGTATTTATTTTCTAAGGAATGCAATAACTTGAGAGAACCTTCTATTTGAATTCAGTTAACCTCATATTTATAATGCTTTTATCTTACTCCCCCATCCCTTCAATGTGTACACTGAGCCAAGGTTTTAAAAGGAAGAGTTGCTGGCCTTGGCAAATCCTTCTTGTATCAGTTTATCTTTCAAAGTTTTAATAGGATGTAAAAGACTACACACATCAGACTCAACCTCAAAAGCGATCAAGTGCAGTTCCCCATTACTGTGTTTCTCAATCACTGCCAGGAATCCCTCCACTGCCTAAACACACTTCTCTTTAGAATCACATCAACATTTGGGGCATTTTTTCCTTTAGTAAATAAGACACAGCTATTCCAAAAATGAGGATTTAACACACTTCTTTTTATCAGTTTGAAGTGAATCAACTCTTAATTTTTCTGTTTCCTTTTCACAAAAACATCTTGTAACATAAAGACTGTCCCTTTACTTTAATAAAAGTACAATTAGTTTTCTGTTCCACAAAAGGAACCTGCGATATCATAACCAACTTAGAAAGCATTTTATCTCAGTAAGCACAGCCCCTAGTACTGGGCTGTATAACCTACTCCTGTCAAGGCCTCCACAATCTCATTTGTAGGACAATTCTGTATCCCCCTGCTTTGAAACAGCCTCACTTAGGACTACACTCAACTTCTAACAGGAAATGATTGGGACCCTGTTATTTAGCTGTCCCTTATCAGAGGCACCCCAATCCAGTGCTCTTGCCTGGAAAATCTCATGGACGGAGGAGCCTGGTAGGCTGCAGTCCACGGGGTCGCTAAAAGTCAGACACGGCTGAGCAACTTCACTTTCACTTTCCACTTTCCTGCATTGGAGGAAATGGCAACCCACTCCAGTGTTCTTGCCTGGAGAATCCCAGGGACGGGGGAGCCTGGTGGGCTGCCATCTATGGGGTCGCACAGAGTCAGACACAACTGAAGCAACTTAGCAGCAGCAGCAGCAGCAGAGGTCACATGAACTAAATTTCAATACTCCAACTGCACAAGATTCCTTAAGCTTCTATGGCATATACCCATCCTGAGTCTCCTTTCTTCTAACTATTCACCCCCTGATATGTGCACAGAAACATAGTCCTTCTTCTCGCCTCATTCTGACATTCAAGACCCACCATGCTTTGGCACTAATCTGCACCTTTTCAGCCTCTGCTCCATCCATCCCCTTAGAGGGTGCAGCTCTTCAGTGGATAAACTCCCATAGAATGTAACATCTCATCTTTATGGATTTGTCCATTAACTCCTCCAGACTAGTAGATGACTAGCTTCTTCTCAACCCAGGTTTCCCTCAAGTGTAACCTCAGAGACAGTTTCCCTCCTGTCCAAAGTAGAGTCTCTCCGCTACCAGAAGCACCCCCCACCATTCTCTCCAACATTGGTTTTTTAATGGTCTTCACTGCGTTTAACACTACAGTGAATAATCTTACAACTGTTTCTATTGAATGCCTCCTACTTCTAAACTATAAGGTCTATTAGAGCAGGGGTCTTGTCTGTTTTGCTCATTACTCTACCTTCCATACTTAAAACTGTACCTAGCACCTAAAGAGAATGAAAGAGATGAATTCCACCTAATGAAATGCCAGAAAGGTCCAATTCGCACCCAATGACCATCACAAACATTTCCGTGACCACTCTCAAGGCCTACAATCATTCTTTCCTCTTTAAATTATAACTGCATTTATGGTCTATATCAGGCTGGGCAACTTTTATCTTCCAGATACTGTTCATATGAGCTCATTCCCATCAATACTGTACAAACACAGGCTGCTATGGAAATCACGCAGGGCATCCACAGCTGAGAAGCCAGTCCTTCCTCCCAGAATAAGCGCTAGGAAACCCCGATTAAGGACTGCAAGTAGCATTAAGTCCATACAACCTTTAAGGTTGTTATACATAGACTTATCCCCCAACTGAGTTTACCAAGCGGGCTTCCTGCTCTGGAAAGGGATCCCATCTTATTCTCTTTCTGTCTTCAGACCTTACCTTGATGCAATGTATGCATTTTGTAGTAATGGCCATGAGAGGGGCCAGGTTTAATCAACAGTCTTCAAGCCCAGTGCCTGACTCATAGAAGGAGTTCACTCAATACTGGCTGAGGGATCAAAGGAATAAAAGATAATTTATGCTACCTTGTCTTTCTTCCAACTTCTTCCTCTTATTGGGATAAAGCACTACTTTAAAATGCTTCAGATACTTTAAAATATTTTAAAATACTTCAGTATTTAAAGATTAAAAAATTAAACAGAAGGCAGGTGACTGATCTATGAATTATTTTTAGTTAAGGTGACAACATAGGATGATAAATAAGTTAACAAACCAGGCAACTGAAAATAGTAGGAAGCTCTAAAATTTCTCCTCTGATATAGATATAATCTTCAATAAAATAAAGTGAAAGTGAAAGTGAAGTCGCTCAGTCATGTCCGACTCTTTGCGACCCCATGGACTGTAGCCTACCAGGCTCCTCCCTCCATGGGATTCTCCAGGCAAGAGTACTGGAGTGGGTTGCCATTTCCTTCTCCAGGGGATCTTCCCGACCCAGGGATCGAACACAGGTCTCCAGCATTCCAGGCAGATGCTTTAACCTCTGAGCCACCAGGGAAGCCCAAAATCTCCTAAAATGACTGTTCCTTACCTACACTGACCACTTAGAAGCCCACTCCACACAGATGGACTGGAATTTCAGGTCTTAACACTTCCGAGCTATTTGACCTTGAAACAAGTCACTTAACCTTTCTAAGCTTTAGATGTAAATCTCTACAACAGGATGATTATACCTAACTCACCGGGATGAAAGAAGAGATAATCAATTGAGAGCAGAAAGGAGACAATACCTATTTTAATATTATCATTTAAAGCATTAAAGCACTAGGTCACTATTCAAAAATGACCTAATGTAATCACAAAATCTTTTCTGAGAGTCACTGCTGTGCTAAATTATGATCAGTCAACAACACCAAAATACGTGAACGTAAGCTGCGGGTCCCTAAACATTTTGCAGTGGAAAAAAATAAATAACCACAAGCTAATGTTTTGTGATTCTTTTCCTAATCTAATTTCATCTGTGGAAGATCACCTAGAGGATAAGCAAAGAGAGAACCAATTATTTCCAAAGATTGGTTTCTCCAAATAAAGGCATCTGTTCCATCCCAGAAACTTACACATAAAAGAAAAACAAGACTTTGAAAGTATATGCATTCGTGGTTGATGGCCACATGGCTAAAAAAAAAAAAAATCTGTGATTGTCCAACTGCAAATATGGTCTGGTTGCTGCTGTTCCCCAACAGCTGATCTCTCTCTCTCTCTCTCTCCTTTCTTCCCTTTCTTTTCTCCCTCTCTCCTTGCCTCAGAAATGTGTAAAGCTGTTGCTATAGTTCTGTACTCCAAATGGTAACTTTTCTAAGTACAGTGAGAAGTTTTGACAATTTTCCATTTTCATTCCCAACTGCAGTCTCTGTGGCTGGCTCTGTCCATAGGTAAAAAGAATGAGACATTAGGATTTGGTGACTTCCAGCAGAGCGGTAGTGAGCTCCAGAACAGAGGAGCCTGGGAGGCAGAAAATCTTGGTTCAGACCTCAGCCCACCACTCACGCAGGGTGAGCTTGGGCAAGCGAGGAAGCCTCTAGGAGTGACTTGCAAATGAGCTCTCTCGCAGGAGAGTATTAAATAAGGCAACATGTGAGCATCACTCCATGAAGGCATTCACTGGACCTCCTCCCCCACATACATCTGGCAAGTTGAGAGAGAGAGGGAGGAGTTAGGGTACTCAGGAGAAGTTCTCAGCCTGAGATCTGTCCAGAAAACAGACATGGCAACCCAAGGAAGGACCAACAGGAGCCCCTGGCACCTAAGGGGTCAAAGGGGGGCTTGGGAGAAGGAAAGCTGGGAGTCACAAAGATGGTTTTTAGCCTTGCTGGGTCCCTGATCCAAGGGACAGTTCCAGCTCAGAAATATGTCCATGCATACAACATTCTGTGTATAATTTCAGGCAGCTCATCCTTTACACAAAGTACAATTATGAGCCATAGGGTAAAAAAAGAAATAAAACAGGTTAAGATATGCATTTATGAACACGCAGGTGACTTAAGCACTTCAGATTGCCCAGGGCTGCTATACATGGGGGTGTTTTTCGGTTTCCACAACTTAAAGCTAAAATATGGTGGCAATAAACTGAACATTCTATGATATGAGAACACAATAAAAAGGGACAAAGGGAGAGAAGGACTGGGAAAGAAATGACATGATCTTGCAAACAAAGATTTCACTTTGGTCTTAGCAGTGAAAATATTTGAGGACAGTATTAAGTAAATAACTCGAATTCAAGGCAGGAACTTTCACCAAATATTTAATAAAGCATCAAAAACTACCCCCAACTGCTCCAAGCTCCTACCTTTAAGGGGTTTACAGATCAGGAGAGAAGTCTGAATCACATGGATAGCAGAAAAATGTTAGATGTGATAAATTCTATCTTTCAAGTAGAGATAGAAGATATCTTCTTCAAGGAGATCAAACCAGTCCATCCTAAAGGAAATCAGTCCTGAATATTCATTGGAAGGAATGATGCTGAAACTCCAATACTTTGGCCACTTTGGCGAAGGACTGACTCATTGGAAAAGACCCTGATGCTGGGGAAGATTGAAGGCAGGAGGAGAAGGGGAAGACAGAGGACGAGATAGTTGGATGGCATCACTGACTCAATGGACACGAGTTTGAGCAAGCTCCGGGAGTTGGTAATGGACAGGGAGGCCTGGCGTGCTGTAGTCCATGGGGTCAAAAGAGTCAGACACAACTGAGCGACTGAACTGAACTGACTTGAAAAAGAGAGTTCATAGAAACTTGAATGGTTTCATTAGCAAGTGAGGAGAGCACAGAGCGGATTCCCTCTAGAAACAAGTCTTAATTAAGGCTGAGGTGAGGAAGGATAGCAAATCAGGGGCACTGTCTGACTTGAACATCTGCATATCCCCCAGGCATTAAACAGGACCACACTCTCCATTAAGTATTTGCTGAGTGAAGGTGACTAAGAAGGAACAGCCACACAGAGGGGAAGATCCTACAGGGGGCTTCCAGAAGAGAGTGGAGGCCAGTTCGAGAGTGGTCAAGTCAGATGCCAAGGGCAAGCAAGTCTTTCTGAAATGATACTGTGCCTCGCACACATCATCGCACGCAATCCTCTGGACAACCTTATGGGTCACGCCATTATCATCCAGCTGAGAATTATTTCCAGATGAAGAGTAGGAGTTTCAACAAGTGGCAAAGCACTGGGCAGTGGCTCTCTTCACTTCTCCACGTGACTGCTTTCTAGTAGAGAAGAGAAGGGCCTCACCTTCCCCCGAGGAAGGGCAGGATCCCAGAACCATCCATCCCAAGCTGATGCTACAGTCTCTCACTTTACAGTGAGTGAAACAGGTACAAGGTCTGCAAAACACTCAGAAGACCAAGAGACATGCAACAAAAATTCTCCTTCCAACCACCAATGCCTCAGCCCCACTTTTTTCCCATAGTGCAGTGCAAGTCACTCAGTCGTGTCCAGCTCTTTGTGACCTCATGGACTATACAGTCCACGGAATTCTCGAGGCCAGAATACTGGAGTGGGTAGCTTTTCCCTTCTGCAGGGGATCTTCCCAACCCAGGGAGCGAACCTAGGTCTTGCGCATTACAGGAGATTTTTTACCAGCTGAGCCACAGGGAAGCCCAAGAATACTGGAGTGGGTAGCCTATCCTTTCTCCAGTGGATCTTCCCGACCCAGGAATCAAACCGCGGTCTCCTACATTGCAGGCTGATTCTTTACCAACTGCGCTATCAGGGAAGCCCCTTCCTCCCATAAAGCAAATACTATGATCACATTCATATGCATACTTCTCCCACAAATGGAAGCTTTTGTATTTCTTTTGTACTACCTTTTTTGTACAAAAGTAGCATACTATATATACATTGCTCCCTGCTTTTTTCATTTCACAGTATATCTCAGGAATGATTCATATTAACATATATAAATTAGTCTCATTATTTTAAAAACTACAGCTTGGTTACAGAAGAAAAAAAGCCTTCAAGATTCAATTCTGACAGCTTTTATCCACAAACTCTGATTTTAGTTTAAGTTCAAAGTGTAAAAAGAATTGCCAGTGTTTTCAAATTAAACAATACTAAACAAAGCAAGGTGAAAGTCCCTGAAATAATATTATATTGGTGAACCAGACCCTGAAAGTCCTACATTTTGTTGTTGTTTCCTCCAGTAACTAAAATTCTTTAAATAGGGGGGGACAATCAACAGTGAGCAATTTAATCACAAGAATTGAATACTGCCCCTTAACATATAAAAGGGATCCCTTTACTTTTCCAATAGGAGGCCTCCATTTTAAAACAAAAGATTGTGATCCCACACAGGATAGTATTTTGTTTACAGTCTGCTGATTGTGAAACACACAAAGATGAGTGTATCAATTTTAGTAATATTTAAATTCATTTTTGTTCATCTAATTTAATGTGTATTTGGAAAATGTCACTGTGTGAAAAAAGTATTTGATCTGCAGACAAAGATTGGAGTACTGAATGAATGAAGGTAGGTTCAAAGGCCCCCCTGAAACTCCCATCCCCCAAGAAAACTGAGGACAGAGTCTGAGACACAGTGCTGTATAAGCTGCACAGCCTCTGCCCTGCCATCGACTCCCCCTTGACTCCTTACTCTCTGGTCCCTGTCTTCTCTCCTTTACATATTAGAACTGAAAGAAATTTTTATAAATTATTCCCTAAACAAAAGTCTAATGCTTGAGATACTTAAAACAGATAGGCTGCTCTGGGGGAAAGTTAAAGGTCCAGATCCAGCCCTCCTGATCACATTTTATTCTACCAGGTAGCCTGCAAAAATGGAAGAAAACTCAAAAAACAGTTTGAAATCCATGCAAGGAGCCAGAGCACAGAGGGAGCCAAGTCCCACCACAATCAGTAATCTATCCTCCATGCAAGCGCTACTCTGAGGAAAATCTACCAAGTGACAGCCCCATCAACATTTCCCAAACTAGCTGGACCACAAGGGATACCCAGCTGGGCTCTGAGGCTGCTTTCTGGAGGCTGTGACTCTATGAGTCTACGAAGGGTAAGTAAACTGTCCCTTAAACACTGATAGCTCAGTGGGTAAAGAATCCGCCTGCAATGCGGGAGATCCCAGTTCGATTCCTGGGTCAGGAAGATCCCCTGGAGAACGGATAGGCTACCCACTCCAG
Source organism: Cephalophus harveyi (assembly GCA_006410635.1). NCBI lineage: Eukaryota > Metazoa > Chordata > Mammalia > Artiodactyla > Bovidae > Cephalophus > Cephalophus harveyi. The sequence continues at coordinate 77,687 of SJYT01048575.1, read as the reverse complement.
TATTCCCGGGCTTACCTTGTGGCTCAACTGGTAAAGAATCTGCCTGCAATTTGGGAGATCTGGGTTCGATCCCTGGGTTGGGAAGATCCCCTGGAGAAGGGAAAGGCTACCCACTCCAGTCTTCTGGCCTGGAGAATTCCATGGACTGTACAGTCCATGGGGTCACAAAGGGACATGACTGAGTGACTTTCATTTCACTTCACTGCCCAAATTCTAGCAAGCTAAATACAATGGACATCGCATCTGAGTTGTCATCACGTCCCCCTCTCTAAATTCAGCCATATCCAAGTACTAATTATTTTTCTTTGCAATGTCTCTAGCATCTGCCTATTCCTCCTTATCCCACAAAGCCACTTCTGGCCATTCTTCTACAAATATCTAACATTTAAACTACTGCAAAGTCAGTTCCCTACCTGGCCTTGGTCTTCCCTCATTCCATCCACCCCAATCTGGCCCACCAGAATCAGACCAAGTCTTCAGAAACACAACTTTAACTGGGCCCATGATTTCCTGCTGCCTTTTTATTTTTTCTGCTCTGGTTTTATTAAGTTCTATTTTACCATGGCACTCTTTGTTCAAGTGACAGATATACACTACCATGGGTGAGACAGACAGCTGGTAGGAAGCTGCTGTGAAGCCCAGGAACCTCAGCTGGGTGCTCAGCTGGGTGCTCGGTGACAACCAGATGGTGGAACGGGGGCCAGGATGGGGGGGGGGCGTCCACATGGGAGGGGACACGTGTATATGTAGCTGATTCACTTCCCTGGACAATGGAAACTAACGCAACGTTGTAAAGCAATTATACTCCAATTAAAAAAAAAAAAAAAAGTCCAACTAGAAAACCTAACATAGAGAGCATCTGTGATAAAGAACAGAACTATCCTGGTTTCACGGTGCTAAGAGGATGAACAATCTGGGCAGCCTCCACACCACTCCCCAATCCTATGGGGTCCCACTATACACAGAAGTTTCTTTAAACTTCTGGTTTACTGAGAAGACAAAGCTGAAATCAAACGCCTGGTAGTCCAAACATTCATGATCTTGCTGCTTATTTCCCAAGCCTCACCCAAGGGTCCTTTTTGCTGGATCCACGTTAATTTATTCTCTCTCTGCCTCTACCCACCCCTCCCAACACACCACTCCCAAGACCTTTTCCAATCACCATTCTTACTTTATAACTGCCCACAACCCCATTACAATAACATCGCCTTGATAAATCCGACCTCTCTTAAAACAAACTTAAAATTTCAACTCACTCCTAAATCTCATTTATTATACCATTTAACCAGCAAGTAATGAAGCCTCTTCATTTTTTGTAGCTGTTTGATTTGTCCTGAGTGGATTTATCATTCAGTGGGCACTGGGTCTACTATCTCTTCTGTGTCTGTAATATAGAAAGCATTTGTGATGAAGAACAGAACTATTCTCGTTTCACAATGCTAAGACGATGAATGGAAGGGCCTGGACCCGAACTGGGCAGCCTCCGCACCACCTCCCAATCCTATGGTAGTATATGGAAAAGTACTGCTACTTTATTTCACGTTTACAACCAAAAGCAAAAACCTTAATTTTCTTTCAAATATTCTAAAAGGTTTCATTACCAAGGCTACCCAAACAACATATGCCTTTAAGACAGTCAAATTAGCTTTAATGGGTTGCTCACTTTATTGCTTTTCATTTATGTTTTTCTCTGATATTTTACACCCACTTTCCCTAGCCAACTCAAAGCTTGACTTGGATAAGTCAATGGCAACTGATCACATTTACTTTCCATTTAGACCTGAATGCACCTAACCTACCCTGATTCAAACAAAAGGATTTGAATTCATTCTCCACATTTGTTTCCCATCAGAGGTCAAGTGTGGATATCATTTCTAAATAAACCTAGCTAGAAATGAGGATAAAAATTTGTGACAGGTAGGCAAAGAGGTTTGGCAATAAAGAACACTTGCCTGACACATGATAAAAGTTACAGAATTCTAACATCACTTGAAAAGAACACTTTCACAGGAAAGAAGGATTACTATATCAGTCTGATAAACACCACAGTTCCAGTCCCAATATCATCTGCTGTTCTTCCCAGCTGTGTTTGCTCATCACTGTGTACATAACATATGCATAGATTCAGAAAATAAACTAGCAGTCTTTCATGACCTGTTTTACGGCTCACATCTTTCTGTATCTTCAGGTTAGGGGAAGGAGTATAGTACATCTAGTTTTAACAAAGTAGAGCAACCAGTTTCCTAAGACCTTGTATTTAAAGCACAGTTTGCACCATGCTTACCACAATGTTCAGTAGGAGGTGACTTCCCAGTTGCTGATATTCCACTTGCCAAGTTAGATGTGCATTTGAATTGCTCGCAGCAATGCTGCTGGGCTGGCTCCCTGGCACAACCCTTAAGCCAGTCTTTGCAGGTACCATCATCTACTTTCCTAATACCTCCCTGATCTCCTACCTGCACGTCCCCAGGAACACTCCCCACAAGGTCCAGCAGAAAGGACGTCCCAAACACTAACATCAGCTAATTTTCTCTCCTGGAGCGCTAATAGAGCTGGCCACAGCTAAGCTCATCAATGGTCTGGCAACGTCTCCTCTGTCATAAGTGGCCCCACTAATAACTCTGGATAGCTTATCTTTAGACAAACTGCCATTACATCTCCTGGTAACATTTTCTCTATTATTTCTCTGATGAATTCAGTCAAGTCAGGTCTCAACAGTTTACTGCATACATACTTTTAAGACATTCACCTTTGTGGCAAAGAACTTGAATTTGGCCTCCCACCAAATTTCAAATGCCAACGCAAAAACTTTCTGCAACCTATGAAGCAACAGTGGTTCCTGTGATTTCCATTTCTAGGAACACATGAACCTCATGTAACTTCCATGTCCTTCCTCGTAAACAGGAGAAGTTTCCACTGCCATCCTGAATGACGACAAAGGGCTTAATCAAATCAGAAGTATAAAAACGTAACAGTTCCTAAATTCCAAAGAAATCCAGCACGGGTTCCCAATTAGCAACTTCACAAATTAGGATTAAACTTTTAACAAGGTCGGTTTTTTAAGTCAAAGTACAAAAATCAGGGTCATTGGTAGTCACTGGGCTCTCCATCACTTTTAGAAGCAACAGCAGACTGTTCCTTCAGACAACAGACAGATCTTTTGCACTTAACATCTGATTCCTAGGCAAAAATGATAAGGTGCCCTTGTTGGTTTAAACAAGCTATTACTTACCAGGTTCTCTCCAACAATGGTTTAAAGAGGTCATTTTCTAAATCTCCAAGTGACTTGGGTCCAAACCTTCAGACTGTGGGGTGCAGGAAAAGCCCGGTAAGCACCAAAGGGAGCCTTGAGTCCCTCAGCCCTGGCCCCGGGCACCAAGTTCGCCTTAGGTGAGGTGAGGGGCAAGTATACAGGCTGCTTTATTTGTGCAAGACCTAAAATGTTTCAGTTCCTTCTCACTCTGTAGAAAGATTCTTTCCTCCATCATTCACCTCTGAAAGGACTGTAGTAACAACTAAAATCCCAGACAATCATCTAAGATCCAGGATGGCTATGAGAAAAATGACACACTCCTCCCCACATCTCTTCTTTATAACAAAGAACAGTGGGGAGCTGAGGACATTCTGCACTGATTCTATTTCCCAGTGATATGCAGATTAGTAGTACCCCCAACTCAGAAATGAAAATATAAGGATTTGTTTTTTCATTTTCTTAACCATGGGAAATTCCTGAAAGCCTACACGTAATATGCTATGTAGACCTGTATAGATGAGAGCTGGGAAGCCTCGTGATCAAAGAGTCTGCCCATCATTTGCTCCTGAAGCTAGAGTGCACCCGAGGCCACCCAGCAAGTCAATGACCGAACTGGAAGGGGAACCTCAGTTTGCCTGTGCCGGGGAATGCACACACACGAGGTCCCTCGTTTCATAACAGAGTGCTTTACGCTACATGATCAGTTATAAGTTCAAGATGGTCCAGCCTCCCTCTCCTCTTAGTCGTGACGAGGAAGTGGACTCAGCCAACTGGGAGATGCTGAGATCGAGTAGAGGGACCAAACTGCCTAAGACGGGTCAAGCCGCAGGGACTGGGAACACGGAGCAGAAGCCGGCTCTGGAGTGCTGAATGGGACCCACAGAGGGAGAGGTCCCAAGGCCGTGTACTGCAGGAAGGGGCATTCTGATGAGAGAACAGCATTTAGTCATGGAAAAACCTGCATCAGGAGGACGAGGGATACAGAGTGCATAAGTGTGCTACGTCGCTCAGTCGTGTCCAACTCTTTGCGATCCCATGGACCGTAGCCCACCAGGCTCCTCTGTCCATGGGATTCTCCAGGCAAGAATACTGGAGTGGGCTGCCAAGTCCTCCTCCAGGGGATCCTCCCGACCCAGGGATCGCACCTGCATCTCTTATGTCTCCTGCACTGGCAGATGGTTCTTTACCACTAGCGCCCCCTGGGAAGGGGCATACAGAGTGGCATACATTTGGGCATATCCTAGGATATCTGCTAGCCGGGAGCCTACTCTGATTCCTAGGTTGGGGGCAAGGGCAAATGTAAGGAAAAGAGTGGATGTATAGATCATGACTGCTAAAGAGCACATAAAGCCCAGTATTCAGAGACTATGTCTCCATTAGAACTTGGGAACAGAGCAGGTAATTAAATTTGGGGAACATAAGGAAACCTCAGTCTTCCAAACTGGAGCAAAAGATCAAAGCAGAAGAGCAACTAAAGCTAGTTTTAGAGTGATGGACTATATCTCTTTGAAATGAAGAAAGTGAAATGCTGGTTAACCATTTACTTAAAATCAGTGACGACACTATCTGTGAAGGTGAGTGCCAGGCTCACAGGAGGTCTCTAATATCTGTCAGCTCCTCTACTTTCTCCCAAGACGAACAACTAGGTGGCAGCCCTCAAACGCCCCGAGCACACTCAGTAGTCGTCGAAGCCTCGGGTTAAAAGATGAATGCATCTAGTCAATCACATTCCCTAAGGCACGGGGAGGTGTTCAGAGTGCTGGACACAGGACAGGAAAGCTTTACATCTATACTCTCCACAGTCAACAAGAGCTGTATCCTAGAAGCCCCATTCACCCAAGTACAGGCTTGTCTTAGGGACCCAGGCCAATATGGAGCCCACAAAAACCAACCCGTTTCATGAGTTCCGTTATACAGGTAACCTCAATTAGAACTATCAAAACAGAGGGATTTTAAGTAGGTCTCTTATAGTTAGTGAAAATGTTAGTGGTTCTAAGCAAGACTGATGGTTTTAAGTGTTTTCAAACAAAAGTATCTCACACCTTAAACCTCAACCACAGGGCATTACTTTCTCAGTGGTTCTGATACAAAAGCCTGAACATCACTTGATAAAGTATGGACATTCTGAAAAGAGTCACAGGAAACTCTTCCCTGTTCATGTCATATAAGGTACTGAGGCTTCAACACTGATTGTGGTTCAACACAGAAACAACACACTAGAAGATCATATAGAAAATGATGGGGCTGTGTCTGTGAAATAAACTTTCTTCACTGATACACGACTCCGGTGACATTTCTTGAGAGTGGCAAAGTGCTTGGGGCTATACCAGAGAATATACCCACCAAGGAATATACCCAGATCTCTGAAACTATGCCAGCAACAACATGCCACAACTGGGCTTCAAACTGGAAATTACCTTCTTTATAAGAATTATTCTCAGTTGTACATGTGATCACAAGTATATACAATGCTGTTCTTTAAAAAACCTCTTCTTTTGATTGGTGTTTCAGAAGAAACATTTGTTAATATAGTCACATTGTCTGTTTTCCCTTGTATCCATTCTGAAGATATTCTCAGTTTATCTTTGAAGAGTGAGTATGTCTGGCAATTGAAGTGTGAAGGTACAAGCTATATAGCCTCTAATTGATCCAAAGCAGTGATCATGTCTCACCCTAGACAAATTACTATACCACAAGTCCACCCAACTGCAATTGTGGATGGAGTCAATATTAAACCTGATCCAAATTTTATAGGTCTTCCTTCTACTTTAATTCTCTATGTCCAGTTTTGCATGACTAGTATTGCCATTTATTTTCTTTCTGTAGGGATAAAGTATTATTGTTATTATTGCTATTCATGTTAGAGTTCTTTTTAATTAATATTGAGTAATTTTTTAAACATGTCTTTCCTAGAAATGTCACTAGTAAAATGCATCCAATTTTTCTCTAATGTGGTGCTTTCCCTGTCCATAAAACTTATTTGATTAGCAGTACTATAGAAGCTAAAGCTTTTGTATGCAGGCACTCAAGCATAATTTAATCATTTTATTTAAGCATGAAAAAAATTATTCTGAAAGCCCTGTTAGGTAAAATATCCCTGATTAATTTAAACTTACATTTACAGGTATATTAAAGGTGAAATAAATCACAGAATGCCCAGTATGCAATGGAATAATGTTAACTTTGTTATAATAGTCAGCAATAAGTTAAAAATTGCAGTACTAGAGAATGTAAGGAATAACTCTCTCAATTTAAGTAACTGCATTTAAACAGGTTACTTTAAAATAAATTTTGTTTTATGCGAAACCATTTTATATTACAAGGATTTCCACCTATGGAAATCTCTTTCATAGTCAAACGAGATGAGGTCCTAATTGCTTAATACCATTTATCTGCTGAGGATAAAAGTGCCAACAAATGAAAATGCACATTAGGCAAGAGATTGTCAGAATAGAAAATTGTCTTTTTTATTTTTTTAATTTTTTTTTGTTTTTTTGTTTTTAAATAACCCACTCACATTAACAAAAGACTGCAGTAGCTTCCAAATTATAGGCTGTTATTTTTAGTGGAAGTAGTTCAATATTCATATTGGAGCAGATGTAGCAGTTTAACAAAACAGCTCTTCAAATCCTGCACAAATTGAAAACAGGAAAACTGATTGCATTTTCTCTTATCACTTTCCTTTTCTGAATTGACACTTTTGGCCTTCTGAAAATTTACACATGGCTTTCATCTCAACAGCACCTGCTGATCAAACAGAAACCTAACATTTTCATGAAAATGGTATAAAGGACTAGTTTTGTTCAAAATGTTGTAAAGGGCATCAATTGCCTAACCTGATGACAAGAACTGCTGGGTATAAGGCATATTCATAATAGTTTTATATTTTCACTAAACTTTAAAAAATACATTAAGTCCCTTCTGGTTTTTTCCATGTTCACTTTTCATACAATTCAAATTTCTTTGACTCAAGGTCTGCCTAAAACTTAGTTTTATTATGCAAAGACTATGCAAAATGTGTAAAAGGGTAGATTACACTAAGACATAGAATACTGAGTATTTTCTCTGTCACTGCTTAGAATACACATGTTTATCTATCCATACTGCTTTCTATTCAGTCACATGAATGTAAAATATACACATTCTGCTTTCATATTCCACCCACAGAAAAAGGAAAGCCAGACCCTATTTTTGAAGGGGACTTACACATTTCTTTAAACAGATACAGATTTAGCAGGTGCTTGAATATCCCCAACTGAAGAAAAATGGATGTCACCTGAGCACAAACTATCTAAATGATGCAACCAACCCATTCAATGTAAATACCTCTGGGAAGGTAAAGGTAAAACCTGAAAATGGGTATTCTTATATGTAAAATACAAGGACCAATAGCTAAGCAGCTCCTCAGATTTTCAAATAAAACTGTATCACATATTTATCTGTTACACCTGATTCTAAGTGAAATTAAAGATGTCCCTAAGAAATGTTCTCTGTCAGTTCACTAGCAAAAGATCTCTACCTTTCTGAAGGATTCCAGGCTGTCTATTCCCATTCTGCCTGGGTGACAAGGTAACCCCAGGCAGAAATGACATACAGTAAATATATGTGCCACTCCGGCCAGCTGGACTGTGAATTTCAGTGTCTCATCATGCTCACTGAGGTAAGAGCAAACCTGAAATGTCAATATGTTCAGTCAACGGAAGTGAAATAATGGGACTCTATTGTCTTACCCAATCGATCTGCTGCTGTCAACAAGGAAACATGCCCCCCTGCCTTCAAACAAATTTTAATTAGGCTCTTAGTTACTGGATCATATTTACCTATGAAAATAGTTATTCTATGTATAGGAAGCAAAACAATTGTTTTTGCCACTTTTACCCATTTTAAAAACCTTTTAAAGTTGATGCTGTAATCTTTAAACACACTCAACTGTATTAAACATGTTTCAAATTAAACAGGTTTATTAAATATGTTAAAATTATTTTCATTTTAAACCAATTCCAAGGGGGAAAAAAATCCCATAGTTTAAATTCAACATGCAAATCTACCTTACAGTCTTGATGTTTGTTCCCTCTGGACCTAGTTGAAATCATACTATAAAATCAACTAATTCCACATTAAAAGTAGGTTTCATTTGCTCCTCTCACTCATCCAAGTACTATCATTAGCATCAATTCACCACCCATTCAAACCATGTCACACCGAACCAAACACAAATGATCCATTCCAAAAGCCTCAACCGATTTTGCTCGGTTTATCAATCCTACAAATAAGGGGTAAATGAAACTCTTGTTATAAGAAGGGAGACAGTGCTAAGGACAGGAGGTGGGGGTGAAAAGAAAATAAGGCATTCAAGCCACTGCGATTTTCCCTTAAGTTCTACAGACTTTGAATGCGAAGAAGGGACACAGTCTCACCTTAACATCAAAATAAAATGGAACTAATCAAGTTGTTTAAGCAGCTTCTTCTTTCCCCCTCTTCATCCAAAGGCTTCAGCATCCCATCAATACCGTAATCCATTGTTTCCCCCCACCCTGAACAATCAAGATGTGTATAAGAGACAGGATTACCTTCTGGCAAAGCAGCGCAGGAGAGGCGGCCGCCGCGGCGCAGGCGGCCCCCGGACCGCGGCTTTGTATTCATTAAACACACATCGGAGCTTATCAGAAGTCAGAGGCTTGTCGGGATGGCACATTGTGTGTGAGTGAGTGTGCGGGCGCACGAGGGAGCCGAGCGGAGCCGGCGTGCATCGGGGTGATTACAATATCAGCAGGGCCCAGATGGAGGCAGGAAAATAAACAGAGGGTGCGTGTGAGACGGCGCGGGAGAGGCAGGGGAAGCGGGAGAGAGAGAGGGGGGACCGGAGACGCGGGCTGCAGCGAAGGCGCAGGGACCGGCAGGGCAGGGGCGGGGGGCAAGGGGGGCGAGCGAGGCGCCCCAGGCTGGCCGAGGCTGACCTGTCCCCCCCGCTCCCGCCACCCCAGTCTGTTCCCACCCGGAGAGAGAGCGGGGGGGGATCCAGACTAGCAAACTGCCTTTTTCCCTTGCTCCGGGGATGGCGGACGGGGGCAGCCGGGATGCTAACATTCCGGGAGGTTCTGTCAAGGTCAGAGGGGCATCCAGAGCCCGCTTTTTGCAGGAGATTAACAACGAGACAGTCACCGTGTGACCTCCATCCAGACAGACCCAAGTTGCCCAGCAAACCCAGGGAGTCCTCACGGGCAGCGACACAGCCCTTCCCGACCGACCTCAAGTGGGAGTTCCCGTCCCTTTCTTGGCTGGCTCCAAGACTAGATTCCAGCCCCCTGCCCACATCCACAGAGACGGCTGTGAGGCGGATGCAAACGCTGGCATCTCCCTGGGCTTGTCCAGGTGGTCCCGGCGGAAACCTCGCGTGGCCAGCGGCACCGGGAGAAGACGCACTTGTGCCTGGGAGCCACAGGTGACTCCAGACACCTGCTCCACCTCCAGAAACTGTGCCGGCGGTGGGGGCTCCTTGTGTGTACATCTGAGAGTCTATTTTGGAGGTGGGAATTTGAAACCGAGGCAATCAATCCCGGCTTGAGCTTGCCTCCACAGCTCTTCCCCCCACCCCAGAGCCGGGGAATCAATCAGACACCAAGCAGGGAGCTAGCGCTCCTCCCAGTCCAGAGAGCCTCTTCCACCCCCATCAGAGTCTGCAGGGAGGTACACCTGAGTGGTCTCCTGGGAGCCCCCTTTCCCCTTTTAAATGCACCCGTCAGCCAACGTGTACATCTGATCAGATTCTTAATGGAGTGCAAATAATGCAGCAAAGATTTTAACAACGAGACAGTCACCGTGTGACCTCCATCCAGACAGACCCAAGTTGCCCAGCAAACCCAGGGAGTCCTCACGGGCAGCGACACAGCCCTTCCCGACCGACCTCAAGTGGGAGTTCCCGTCCCTTTCTTGGCTGGCTCCAAGACTAGATTCCAGCCCCCTGCCCACATCCACAGAGACGGCTGTGAGGCGGATGCAAACGCTGGCATCTCCCTGGGCTTGTCCAGGTGGTCCCGGCGGAAACCTCGCGTGGCCAGCGGCACCGGGAGAAGACGCACTTGTGCCTGGGAGCCACAGGTGACTCCAGACACCTGCTCCACCTCCAGAAACTGTGCCGGCGGTGGGGGCTCCTTGTGTGTACATCTGAGAGTCTATTTTGGAGGTGGGAATTTGAAATCGAGGCAATCAATCCCGGCTTGAGCTTGCCTCCACAGCTCTTCCCCCCACCCCAGAGCCGGGGAATCAATCAGACACCAAGCAGGGAGCTAGCGCTCCTCCCAGTCCAGAGAGCCTCTTCCACCCCCATCAGAGTCTGCAGGGAGGTACACCTGAGTGGTCTCCTGGGAGCCCCCTTTCCCCTTTTAAATGCACCCGTCAGCCAACGTGTACATCTGATCAGATTCTTAATGGAGTGCAAATAATGCAGCAAAGAAGGTTATTTTATTGGGGGGTGGGGCGCGGAGAGGGAGTATTTGGTCATGTTGCATTTCAGGGCACTGAAGCTTAGTTAAGAAGCTCATGTCAGTATGAAGAGTGAGTTCAGAATAAAGAAGCCAATAAACTCCAGAACTGTCCCTGACATACACCGAAGCCCCTGCTGCAGTGAAACTTCAGATTGTAAAACAGTTCATGCATGGGGGCTTGATAGTTTGGGGTGAGGGGAAATAAGGCTAGTGATTAGAGAAAAACACCAACACCAAAGTGCAAGAGACCTAGCAAGCCACCTCTGAGAGGAGACAAATCTGAAGAAGACCTTAAGAAAATCAGGAGAGGCAGGGGTCACAAAGAGGGGGCCAACTGAGCCCCTGAACCACAACAGCAAACTGGTGAATCAAGCACTCCCCTCCAAACCACGTGGATCCACTGCTCAAAAAGTTTCATGAGCAGTGGATCCTCTAGCCCCCAAGCTCCCACCACCCCAAGAAAACAATTAAGGGAAACCTGATAGGTCAGGTAAAGTGCAAAAAGCTAGGCATTGGTGGAGGAAGGGCATGTGTGAAAAATCTTGTCATGCAATGAATGTCAGATGAAAAGGGCTCTGCCACAATCCACCAGTAATCCAATCATGTGGAAAACCTCGGGGTATCACTTGAGGAGAGAAGGAGGTACTACTTCCCCGTAAATCTTCAAAAAGTGAGCAGGTTCAATAGTTATAGAAGGGTGCAAAGAGAGGGAGGAGGCCATTTGGCAGGAAATGTTACCAAATCGAGTGCACTCTGAACGAGTGAAAATCTGTCATTCTTACATGTTTTAAATGTAACAACAGATTTCTAGAGTATCATTATAGCTCTCATAAAGGGTCACCTTTCACTTTTTCTCTAGCTGCTATAGAAACCTGCATCCAGGATAACCAGGTGCAATCACATATACCTGCCCCTTTATTACATATTAGTTAGATCAGTTTGGACAAAGACTACAGACACATGTTTATAAATCCAATGCAACTCTAGGAAGTGAAAAACACAACTTAGAAACGCCAACTGATTTTTCCATTACATGCGCTTTGAAAAAATGCTATTTATAAAACAAACAAAGCCTGACTTCCACAGAAAAGGCTTACATTTTTCTTTAAAAAGCATCCAGACACTGAAGGTATGAAGAAAACTGCACAAAAGCTTATCTGCCAGTGTTCTTGTTTTGTAAAAGCATACTATTTCTATTAATACCTTGTTTGTTCACTGACTTTTGGCTCACAGTTACAGAAAAGATCAACCAATTCTCAAATGGGAAGAATCCATGACTTTCTTCCAAAGCAAACACTTTCCTGCAAAGCTTTCAATTTAGAAAAAAGCAATATAATAATCAAGAACAATCATAGAATAAGTGTACAACAGGAAGTGGTTTCTTATCTGCCAGTGTTCTTGTTTTGTAAAAGCATACTATTTCTATTAATACCTTGTTTGTTCACTGACTTTTGGCTCACAGTTACAGAAAAGATCAACCAATTCTCAAATGGGAAGAATCCATGACTTTCTTCCAAAGCAAACACTTTCCTGCAAAGCTTTCAATTTAGAAAAAAGCAATATAATAATCAAGAACAATCATAGAATAAGTGTACAACAGGAAGTGGTTTCTATAATCACAGCTGTCTTAAAGGCCAGGCTGGAGACTAGAAATCTTAATTTCAACTAGTTCTTTTCTTAATAATAGGTTACCTTCCTATAAAAGCAAGAAGTCCATCTGTCTCAAGCAGATAAGTTTTGAAGCATTAATTCAGATAAAAATCTAGCATTTTCTTTGAGTATGTGAATTCTAGTGTGCTATAATGTGAGAATTCCAACATATGACCATTATGGCATAATATCTCATTGCTCAGCTTGTCATTATTTCATTTGTAATTCTTATGTTAATTATGTTCATAATTACTATAAACAGATGTGGTAGAGATTCATGTGACCTTTTATTGCAGAATGAATTCCTCACTCATTTTGCTTTAATTTCTCATGTATGTGAAACTGAAATGCAAAAAAAAAAGCTTTCAGATTTCCTAATGTTTTATATGTATAAGTTAAAACCTACCTTCTACTTCATCTGCATTTCAAAATACTAGAATATTCTTAACATTTAAGCTGCTTTACAGCACATTTTAAAATTGCACACTGAATCTCACCGCTGCTCACTAAATTGTAGCTATGGATGCCAAACAAAGACTAGCATCCGTGTCTAAGTTGTTTGTCTTTCTTTTTTTTTTAATATCAAAGGTTAATGCAGTAGAATTGTGTTTCAAAACCAAGTGCCTAGCAGCTACATAGCAATTTATTCACTCATAACTCCACCATCACCCTCTTTACATAAAACACATTTACAATAAAATCTGTATGGATTTCATTAGCTGAAAACCTCCTCGAATTTCATTTCTTTGGCCCTAATCTATAATTAGTGTGGACAGACAGGTGCAAACCCTTCTCTTCTACAGATGGCTACTGGAAATGGTGCAAAGTAGCTCCTTCTGTTTAAACAACACAGAGATAACCTGCTCTGTCTTATCACTTACAATTACCTCCATTAAACTGAACTAATGTTTGCTTTAATAAAATGTTCACTGTTCTTTAAACATTATTTAGGAACTCTTATATTAATGGCTGTAAAAAAGTGAAGTTGGAACGTGTCTCTTTAGATAATAAAAAATAACTTATTCTGGATGAAATGTTCTCATTGATGGATAATATTCTGAGGTTCACAAAGGTATTTTAGTTGACTTAATATTTGTCAGTTACTTTGCATAAAAGGGTCAAATATGGTATTTTTAAAAGGCATCTTGGTGACAAATTAACAAGAAATTCAGAACTATGAAATGTTTAATTTCTTTATTATAGATTTTAAGTTACTGAACTCCTAAAATCCTAGATTGTTTTCAAAGAGTATTTATGTTAACCTAATTTTATGTATTTGTTTAACTTCTGATGGATTCTGAAAGTTGTATGAAGGCATCATTTTAAGGCACATTTTAAAAATTAACCATGCATGCAGTGCACTCTGTAAGCACACGGTTAAAAATAACACCATTTCATACTAAATAACCTCTATAAAGCCAGAGATCACTTCTCCCTGCTTCTGCTATCAATAAAGTCTGTGGGTCACTAGATGATGAATAAGGTGTCCCTAAAACAAAGAACTTTTAAATGTCTAAACATCAACAAATAGCTTTTCTCACTGAACCTACATAACTTACAGTAATAGACTCCAGTAAAATGCAACTGAATCGTTTTTTTCACATGCAAATCCTGCAGGTGCCAATTTTTGAGACTGCTTTGCTCTGAAGGACTATGCTGCCTGCATAAAACCTCAATGAAGAAGGGTTTGCATTCAGTGCCTGTCAGCTGATGTTCATATCAAAGAAGTGAGAAACACGACTTGACAGTGAAGAATGTCCTAACCTGACAACCACTGACCAGCATTCCTTTTGGAAGCATTTCTTTCTCGTGATCCCTTTTCAATGTTGGAAAAAAAGAAAAGTTTTTTTTTTTTTA
>SJYT01048575.1:0-57462 GCA_006410635.1 Cephalophus harveyi | reverse complement strand
GCTCCCGGGGGCCGGGAGGCGGGCCCGCGGCGGCGCGGGGGGCGCGGGCGGCGGGCGGGGCAGGTGGGGGACATCGGTGTCGTGCGGGGGTCACAGGGGTCAAGTGTAAGTTAACAATGGGCTGGCCCGGCCGGCCGGGGCGCGCGGGCCGCGGGCCGCCTCTCTCCTGGCCTCGCCCTCTCCGGTGAAGGCTGGACGTGGGGCCGGCTCCCTGGCGATGCTTTCCCGGGGCCCCGGGCGCCCTGCAGTAACCCAAGACGACCACTTTCCCCGGCCATCTGGAGCGCTCCTGGCCGCCCTGCCTGCGTCTCATCACTGGCTGGAGACACAGCTCTGCGAGCCATCAAGCCCCGCTCAGATCTCCTCTCTCTTAATCCCCTTCTGTTAGCTGATTTCCAGACTGACTATTTGCTTTCGCATTAGATAATAGCCTTAGAGAAAACAATTATCATTTTCTTTTTGCCTTTGTTTTTCTTCTTCTCCCACAGTATGCCATGAAGAGGGGCCCCTTTTCTATCTCACGGTGTTTTTTGTTTGCTTGTATTTATGGGTTTTATCCCCCTCTCCCCCAGACATTAATATCAATCCTTGGGGTGGGGGTGTCCCTGGAGAAAAAGGGTGAAAGAATTCCAGTTATTTCCAAAGTAAATAAATAATCTCGCAGTGAACAGAACTGACAGTTTGTTTGTACAGAGCAAAAGGGGCTTGGATAATAACGAAAATATTAATATGTAGGTCAAATATGATCAGATAATGGCTGGCGATGATGAGTAAAATGAAATCTTTTAAAATTATGGAACAGTGCCATGACTCCAAATGTTATTATATTTAGTGTAACAATTTGAAATCCTGCTCTGAACCATGTTTTGTTTTTTTTTTTCTCAACTGGCCTACATCAGTGCAACATATCCTGTGTGTGTGTTTCTAAATTTCGTCTTTACAAAGGAAAAGATGTTTAAGATAGAGTCAGAGTGGGCCTGAGGCAGGGGGAACTGATGAGACGTTGGTAGATTTTATTTTTTTAAATGGTGCTTCAAATATTTAGTAGTAAGATCCCTTCCCCCATCCTTTTAAACCCAGCTGGAGCTTCCAATTCTGAAGTCTTCTCAGATTTTACTAATTTTTTGCAATTCATTTTCAAAAAATACTCATTGTACATTCTGCCCTCTCTTTGGGAGATTTGACTAATGAATTGTAATGGATTAATGAATTGTAATGTTAAGTCTGATATTTGATATTTGATGTTCTTAATTTGAATCTCAAATTTTATCAAGTTGTACATTCTAATTTCTGCATTGCAGCTCTTTATTTTTTGCTCTCCTTAGCAGCATTAATAATCTTAAAATATAAAATTTTATATATACTTTAACTCCATTGTATAGGAAATTGTCAAAGCTTACTTATATTTTCCTTAAAGAATCATGAACACTTTAATATTTAATTATTCTATTACTTGTGTTATTTCCTCTGTCCCAAAATTGAAAAGCAAGAATTTAGATACCAGGACAATACATTTATTCTTATTTAAAATTAATAAAATGAACTCTGAATCAGGAATGATTCTTGTGAAATAGTGCTATTTATAAAATCATATTGTAAGGCTTAGAAATAAATCAACAAGTTTTAGGATGTAAAAAAATAGAGGGAGAAATAAAATATACATATTATGCTATATTTTTCTTCTTTCTGTAAATTGTGCCAAAGTAGGTGTGAAATTATGATAGAAACATTAAACTTCAAAATCAATGGAAAACAACTTGCAGAAAATCAAAAACTGTTACATTTTCAGGCCATATTCACAACACAAAGGCATATATTTAAATCACGTTTCATAAGATTCTACAAAGCTTATGGGATTCTCCCTTTTGGTCATTCTTCCGTAAAAATAATAATCATTGTTCTAGTTGTACTTCTTTTCTTAAAAAATTCACGTTTTCTACTCAGTTTGACTTCACATCAGATAGAATGTCACTAAATCTGAGAGTTTTTAAAAATTTAATAAGAGCAGTTGAAGGATGTACATCCTGAGGCTGAGGTATAGTGACTCAATATATTCCTTAATCCCACTTCCCACTCCCTTTAAAGGCCTGTGTCCTGCAAAATGTAGAACAGTTTTCTGTAGAGTTTATCCTTCTATTATCTCCTGATTCCTCTGTTTGGAGCAAATGGTGGCAATAGGGACCAACTCAAGTGTGAGGTGATTCCTGAATTGTAAAATCTAGGAAAATAAGACATTAAATGAAAAGGAAGGGGCTCATTCATAAGTGTGATGGGAAGGTATGAATTGCCTGAAAATGATACTGCTGCTGCTGCTGCTAAGTCGCTTCAGTCGTGTCCGACTCTGTGCGACCCCATAGACGGCAGCCCACCAGGCTCCCCCATCCCTGGGATTCTTCAGGCAAGAACACTGGAGTAGGTTGCCTTTCGTTACCCCAGCCTTGGGGTGGGAAATGCACATGACATTGCATTCATCATGCAGTAAACTGATCACTGATACATTAAAAAATAACTAAAGGAGACAGGAATTAGTATTGTCTTTCTATCTGCCACTCACAGGAGAAATTAGGTATCTGTACTTAAAGGACTTTCATTTTGTTAAACCAAAAAAAATCTTCAAAAAATTCTTTTTTAAAAAAAGTTACCTACGCACCCTAACAAAACCATTAAATTGAAAAATAAGATATCCAGTAATACGTTAAACTATAAAAACCCTTACTAGCAGTTTTTTTCTCACAGTTTTTTTTCTCACATTCTTACATTTTTCTTACTGTAAAAGTACCAAGTTTTTTCAGCTTCCAGGTTTTTTTTCATTAATGTTACCTAAGACTGTTTTTTGTGTCTCCTTAAGCCAATCTTTTAAAAAAGCAGAATTTCCAACACAAATATCAGATGAGTGCTTATTATCTTCTTTAGAGATATGTGCTTCACCTCTCACAAACAGGAATTCCTGGACAAAATTTTAGCAAGTTCTTAATTAATGCTTTCAAAATTCCTTCTTACAGACATTAAAGTTTGAATGAGTCCCAAGCTGTGATTTTTCTATATACTTTGAAAAAGTCTTCCTGTTTGCTTAGGTTGATGAAAATTCTTAATTGTTTTTAATGAAAGTTTTTGTATTTGTGAAAAAAAAAAGAATATGATAAACATAAAATACAGGAAACAATGATCATGTTTTCGTCAGTGAAGAGCTTAACCCTATTTGTCACGTCTCTCGCTTTTGCTATGTAATTTTATGTAGCTTACTTTTTGACCTTTGTATGGACAAGTTTTATTCCAAATCTTTGCAACCTTGTTATTTAACTGGTTTAAGGTTTAATTTTGGAATATGGACAACAAAAGAATAAATTTTAGAGATCTTGTCTTATTCTGTAAGTGTACAATGTAAATACATTAGCTCTTAGGGACCTAAGCTAATAAATAATTTTTTTTAATAGAAATTTGCAAGTTAAACTAAAATGACTCTGAGACTTCTCTGGCAATCCAGAGGTTAGGACTCAGTGCTTGCACTGCAGGGGGCATAGTCGCAGTCCTAGGATGGGAGGCTAAGATCCCACATGCCATGTGTCATGGCCGCCCCCACCCCCCAAAAAAATGGCTCTCATCCTACCTGCAAATAAGCTGGTTGGATTGGTATGATTCAGCTGCAGATAGTCGCATGTTTTTCTATACTACTTTAAAGCCAGTCTTCATGCAAAAAGCCAAAGTTGAAAATTTTCAATTATTTATTTAATTTCCAAAAGGAATTTTTTTTTAAGTTTGGAGAGTTTTCTAAAATAATTCATATTAGTATTTAAGTAATGAGTTTTACTCTCTAAATATTTAAATATTTGTATTCCTCGGAGTTTGACACACTAAACTCTGCAGGATTGAATTTATTGCATAATATGAAACACACATGTGCTACATGACATACACAAATAAGTGTTTTTATATGCACAGCTATCTATAAGCTAGTAATTATCTCATGTGACATTTTACTGCTAATCCATGACAAATAATGATGCCCCCAAAAAATCTTAGTTCCGTTTCTAATTTACATTGAATGTTTCCCACCTCCATCTTTGAAAGTTGATTTTTAAAATACCATAATCCACAATAAAACCTTAGAATACCCATCCCCCACTGAGATTCTATATTCCCCTTTTTTTTTTATTGAATGTGCTCAGAGAAGTTATTTTTCCTTTTTTGCTGTTTTGTTTGTTTTTAATACTGGTGTCTACTCTGTCTATATAAATCCTTGAAAGTTGAAAATTAAGTCACTCAGTAGTGTCCAACTCTTTGCGACCTCGTGGACTGTAGCCCACCAGGTTCCTCCATCCGTGGGATTCTCCAGGCAAGAATACTGGAGTGGGTTGCCATTTCCTTCTGCAGAGGATCTTCCTGACCCAGGGATCGAACCCAGGTCTCCTGCATTAGAGGCAGACGCTTTAACCTCTGAGCCACCAGGGAAGCCAATATAAAGCCTTAGTTAGGTGCATATTACTGTGATGTAACTACATAGATGAAAGTCTGTTTTGTTCACTGAACAGTGCTTGCCAAGTATTAGATGTTCAATAAACATTTGTTGAATGAACAATGAACTAAGTTTAAAAACTTCATCACATGAACTTATCTACATGAATCAAAACACTATCAACTTGGCTTCTTTCTTAATGAATTATTCAGAAAACTTTAACACCACCAATATATTTAATGAAAAAAATGTAGGCAATCAAAGACAAGGGTTTTCTGTGTTGTTTTATATGTATAGTTCAATATTTCTTGAAAAACGGGGAATTTGATATGAAAAGTATGTATCCTTAAGTACTCTTGTTTTAGCTTTGTGTAAAATTATTCTGCTAGGTCACTTCAGTTGTAACCGACTCTGTGCAACCCCATAGGTGGCAGCCCACCTGACTCTGCCGTCCCTGGGATTCTCCAGGCAAGAACACTGGAGTGGGTTGCCATTTCCTTCTCCAATGCATGAACGTGAAACATGAAAGTCAAGTTGCTCAGTTGTGTCCGACTCTTAGCGACCCCATGGACTGCAGCCTACCAGGCTCCTCCATCCATGGGATTTTCCAGGCAAGAGTACTGGAGTGGGGTGCCATTGCTTTCTCTAGGCTCTACAATAAAGAACCGATATTTCTGAAATTTTGGGTTACTTTCCATAATAAGTTAGACATTTTAAAAAATACTATGTGAAGAAACTTGGAGCTCAGGGAATTTTAGAGGTAAGTAATTCTTTCCTTTTTATCTTATGTATTACTTGGAATATGTATTCCTTAGTACGCACATCAATATGCAGTAAAAATTCACAAGCTGTTTAAGCATATTCTCATTCTTTCATTTAATTATTATATCATTGATAGTTTGTATAATCCAGATTGTTTGAGGGTATTTATACTTAGTAAAGAATCATCTTTATTTGGAAATGTATGCCTTAGTTATGCATGATCAGTATATCTATGTTCACGTTAAATCCACCCTTTAAAAGATTCATATGTTATAGTATTTTAATCACTTAATTTTTCCCCAATCCTTTAAAAATACCAATTTGCTCCATAGAACGCTCTAGTCTGATGAATCCCATATCACCTCATAAGGCTGTTTTCATGTGAGAATCATTATATCACTGTAGCATATCCACCTCTGGGAGGGAAAGCAGCAGCCACTGGCTCACAGCACAGCAGTGGAAAGAGAAGAAAATTTTGGCCCACAGATCTGTAGCAAACATAGGCTGCTGTTAATCATATTCAGCATGAACTTGTTTTGCACAGTTCTTACTTTTTTCTCAATAGGACTGACCACCAACTGAGACACCCCGGTATCTCAGTTAAGAGACTAGAAAGGATGACTCGGTCATCTGGGACCAACAGGTTCCCTTTCCTAATTCCCCCCAGAATTCATCTATACATTCAAGAGAATCGCTTGATCAATACACTCTTTAGGTCAGGCACCTGTAAAACAGCAAGATCATCCTGATGCTGATCACCCAGTCTGCCCTGCAATGTGGTCCCATTTCCTTGAGAGGACATAATTTTTCTAAGATAGAAAATTTCCGTTTCATGTGTTTTCTGGACAAGAAAATCACTTCTAGACTAACATTTGCCCTAAGTATGCACATTTTTACTTTTAAATAAATATTCCTTAATATTTTTACAATGCATGCAATTGTTTAGTCTTAAAACATTTCGTGGAAGCCATGGTTTCTATAGAGAAGAACAAATATATTTTCCCCTAGTGTATGCATGCATGTCAAATTTAATGTGTATACTAAGCATCCAGAGGATTATGTTAATGGCTGAATCTGCCTCAGTGGGTGTGGGCTTGGACCTGAAATTCTGCATTTCTAACCAGCTTCTCAGGACCCTGGCCCACACAGAATCAGCAGCAAGACTTTAGAGATTACTAGAAGCATTGAAAACACCCCACCTTATCATTCTCCTTATATACACAGAGCCCCACTTTCATAGCTTGCACAAAAGCCCACAGCATTCATGCACTCACAGAAGAACACACACATCCTTTGGGACTGTGTATCCCCAACAAGAGAAAGCATGTGAATAGGCTCCTAACATCTCTACCTGCTGTTCAGGCAGCTGCAATCATCAAGGGAGACTCATTATCAGATAATAATAAAATAAACAGCCACAGAACTTCATCTAAACAGGACTGGAAGCTCTTCAAAAGTTGAGCCACACGTGGGTGGTTACTGCACGAGGGTTAGGTCACTTGCGACTCTAAGGAGTTAGTGATGGCCATGCCTTGCCTGGGACTGTACTTGCCCAGTGTAATATATCACTGAGAAAAGGTACTACAAGCTAATGGATTCAAGATGTGCAGGTTTCCAACTTCCCTGCGCACAGCCATGGCCCATTCCAGCCCCTACTTGCTTGCAATGGCGAATGGAGGGTCTAGGGTCAGAGGGTAGGTAGCATGGGCCCTGTCACACAGGACGGGGCTCAGCCTTGCTTGCCTCAGCTCACTCACTGATGAAATTAGTTTATTTCATTGTATTGACATGTTATGACAATTATACCCTAGTGCACTGGTTTAACTGAAAGGCCTAGTACTCTTAAACTTTAATGACACTGCAGACTAATAAGAACAGAGAAATGTATGTATTTTTCACAAAGGCAATCAGGTATACATTTTCATTATTAAGCATTCTGCTCGGATCTCATAGAGGAAATCTGAAGATTGGGAGGAAAGAGGTTTATTTCTTGTAATTGATTTTGAGTCTTTTGAGCCAGAGGACCACCCACTCAAAGCCCTTGCAAGTGAAGAAAAACAAAAAAATTGATGTATTTTGACA
The DNA here is from genome assembly GCA_006410635.1 of Cephalophus harveyi. NCBI lineage: Eukaryota > Metazoa > Chordata > Mammalia > Artiodactyla > Bovidae > Cephalophus > Cephalophus harveyi. Next base: position 50,165 of record SJYT01048575.1, on the reverse strand, counting down.
GTGATTCTAACACACTCTCTCTCCCTATCAGTGATTGGATATATTCTTGTGCTACAGGCCTTTTTTGTTTTCATCTCATTGGATACCATAATGGCAAATAATTTATGATCAGTCTACTAGAATGTCACTTCTTTAGCTTTAACAAACAACAGGGAAAACAACAACAGCAAACCAAACTGTTCTAACCAGGAACTCTTAATAATAATTCTTTGTTGCAATCTGAATGAACGCATACTTGCCCCATTTCTTGCTCCTATTTCTAATATTGCAGGAGGATTTATATTTTTTTCTGAACAATAGATTTTAATTAAGAAGATTTATTAAAGACAGCTTTCATTCCTGTGATTACATTTCCAGGTCCTGAGACATCTGCATTTCAAAATAAACCATGTATTTTCATAAATATTCCACAATTCCCTTAGAGCATTTTGGTATTCCAATTTCCTCTAGCCTCTTCTGAACATCTTCACATTTATTTGTGTGTTCCATGTATTCATACCCAGTCAGGATCAGACATTTCTTCACACAGGTATTGTGTTAGGAAGCAGATTCAAAGCATTCCTGTTCTCTGTGAATCAAGACTTTTAAAAGGAACAAAGACAAATTAAGCTCAGTAACATATGTCTAACAAAAGATCTAGATATCTTACAAGACGTGCTTAGAGTGGCAGGGTAAACAAACGGGCTGAGTTTGCTTTGAAGTTTAAGTCATTGTTATTTTAATGAAGTGGGAAATTCATTTAGATAGTGGAATCTGATAGTTACCCAATTAAAGCTCTTTTTGTCTACATTAATGTAGTTTTAAATTTTTAGTTTTTGAAAGCCACTTTTGCCAGAGATATTTTGAAGACAGAAGCAGTTTGAGCAGCGTCTTGTTCTTTTATTTATTTATTTATTTTTGCCTCATGCTTGCTGCTTGCGGGATTTCCATTCCCTGATCAAGGACTCAGTTATGGCCACTTCAGTGAAAGCCCAGAATCCTAACCACTAGGCCACCAGGGAGCTCCGTTGAGTAGTGTCTTTAGATGAACCTCATGAGTGGTAGTCAGTTGTCGATTAGAGCTTGTAAGTGTTTTCTATAAAATTGTAAGCCAATGTATCAAGCTTGATCAAGGTGCAAAACATAGAAACACCCTCAGGTTATTTCACTTGGTTCATGGGAGTTCACTGTAAGGATATAAGTAGACAAGCAGAGGGCAGAAGCTACCTGGGTCTCACAGGAGAGACTGTATCAGTACCTGCAGTGATCAGATTATTTCTCTATTCTTCCTCGAAGCCTATCCTGATGCACCACGGGCTTCCTGCCTGAACACCTTGCCCCTGTCACAGCCCTGGGCTTGCCCCCCATTCCTGAGCTCCTTTCATTACCAACTATCATTAGCTTCTCGCCCTTTCTGCTCCGCAGATCTGCTCACTCGTCGCTTTGGCTGTCTTTTGAGTTCGAATAACTCACGGCTCCTGTTTACGACCATGTCTGTCTTCCTGCTCCTGTTCTCCTGTTCACTAGTATATACTGTCCTAAAATGCAGAGACAGAGAGACTGATGGAATCAGTCATGGTCATTTTGAAACCAAACCGATTCGTTAGCTGGAGAATGGGTCAGAGGCCCATCTGATCCAATCGGCTGTGGTCAGGGTGGCAAGGTGTGTGGACAACTTTGCTCAGATGGAAACCCCTCGTAAAGTGACCTGGACTCTTCACAGCAAAATAACATTATGGGCTTTTGAAAAAATAAAGCTGTTTTAAACTGACTGTAGATATTTTCCCGATGTGAGCAAAGGGAAAGTGTAAATTAACATTGATGATTAACGATGAAATGAGTACCTTAGGAATTCTGACCACTTCTGAAAGGTTTTCCAGGTTTTATCCTGGTATACCGTGTTGTCTCTATAAGGAGAGTACAGCAGAAAGAAAGATCTTTTGACAATCTATTAAACCTAGAACTGAATTTCTTTTTAATAGATGAGTGACCTTAAGTCACACAACTTTCTTTAAGTTATGAGAAACCTAAATACTTTGGCTCTTCCCTGGTGGCTAAGAGGTTAAAGTGTCTGCCTCTAATGCGGGAGACCTAGTTTCGATCCCTGGGTCGGGAAGATCCCCTGGAGAAGGAAATGGCAACCCACTCCAGTGTCTTTGCCTGGAGAATCCCATGGACGGAGGAGCCTAGTGGGCTACAGTCCATGGGGTCGCAAAGAGTCGGACACGACTGAGAGACTTAACTAACTAAATACTTCGGAGATTTCTTGATCGGTAGATAGGACTGGAAATACAATGGTCTTTTCATTTGCCTTGACTCTCCATCCTACACCTGAAGCCTTGCCCTATCCCAGCTTGCCCTATATCAAGAGCAGATTCTTTTCTTTCTATTAGCTATGGCTATAATATTATCATTATTAACTTTAAAATGGGAAATTTAAAAGACATAAGCAGCGAGAATGGAGTGATGACACATAGGAAAAGATACATGGTTTTTATGGTGCATTGTATTATGATTACAATTTTCACTTTGTAAGCCATTTACTCCAAAATTTAATGGCACATACTGCATACACATCATTGTGTTAACAGCTGCGGAAATATTACTGAAGACATGTAACTCAGATAGGAACTTGAACCCACAGTCTTTTTACTGAGATCACACACCTGGTGTCAGGACTTAATGAAGTTCAGGTTCTGGATGTCTCATCCTGGAAAGAATTCAGTGAGAGGTAAAGTGATAGGGAAGAAGAGGATTTACTTAGAGAGAAACACACTCCACAGACAGAGTGTAGGGCCATCTCAGAGGCTGAGGGCAGCACCGAGGAACGGGCTTGGCAGTTTTTATCCGGGTGGGAAATTTCACAGGCCAATGAGTGAGAAGATTATTACAGCTATTTTGGGGAAGCAGTGTGGGGATTTCCATGAATTGGGACCTAATCACTTTTAGACCTTTATGATCAGCCTTGGCCCTGTCACGGTGCCTGTGGGTGTGTCATTTAGCTTGTTGATGTGTTACAGTGAGCACGTGCTGAGGCTCAAGGTCTAGGGGAAGTATTGTCAGCCATCCTGGAGATATTTGGTTCTAAATCAGTTTATATCATGTCCTCAGGCCATGTCATTCTTTTAAAGATTGTGCCCTACCCACTTAACTGACTCTCATAGGAGATAAAACCGAGAGCTAGATAATACATTTATGGCCACTTTGGATGTAGTTGTTTTTTTCATACAAAATGTAGGTACATATCCCCACATGGACAAGCACACGAGTGAAAAATGTAAGTACATGTACATTTATTACAATATACTTGAAAAGCTAAATATATATGTATGCCTATCCATACAGAGTGTGAATTTTCTTTCACATCTTCATTTTCTTTAAGTCAAATTAGATCTGACTCCTAGTCCTTATCCCAGTAGGCTGATGGGAAATCCAACTGAGGGGACCCTTTTCCTCACTCCCTGTGTTCTGCACTAGTCTTTGGGTCTTACCAAGAAGACTTTGAAGAAGCTAGTTTATCCTTTCTTGCGTGTGATGTTAGTGAGATTTTTTTCACCCAAATCATGATGGCTCTCAAAATCCACAACTTGATCCCAATACTTTCCTGAGCGGACAGGAATGCTTGCAAATGTGGCGAATGGCCCCTTCCACCATACTTCATACTAGGTGCCAAGTATGTTCTAACTAGCACTTTCCAGGTATTACTTCATGCACTTTTAAAACAACAGTACAAGAGAAGTACTATTATGCCCCTAGAAAACGAAGCCCAGAGCTGGAGTAACTTGTCTAAGGCCTCACAGCTCATAAACGGCAGATGCAGGATTGGAACCCTGGTGATCTGAGTTAACATAAGTCTGGTCCAGTCTCAAGGGTCTTGCTAGAGCTTCCCTTACCCCTCCAGAAGTCATAGTTCAAGTCTCAGGGGTCAGCAGTGAAAATCTTGTTTCTAAGGTTATCAAGGCAAATCCAAGGGTAGAAAAAAATTAAAGAGAGTGTCTAAGTTCAGTTCCACTGAGATATTCTAAGAGCAAGATGGTCTGGAACTGAATGCCAAAGGGCCATGGCTGTCTACTGAAATCTGAGCTCTCCCTGTGGGGTCCTGAATCTAAACACCTAGACTGGTGGAAACTCTCTCTAGTTCCTTAAAAGGGAATTGGCCAAATGCTGGAAAACAACTAACTGCTAACTCATGACTGTTAACCTGGTCAGGAAAAAAAAGTCAATGTTATTCTACTGATCTCTTCTTTTCATACTTTCTGAGAAAGAGGACCTCAGAGTTAAGGGTTTTAAAAATTACTTCCTCTCTCAAAAAAGAAAGAAAAAGGAAAAAGAAAAAAAAAGGTACAAATCATTTCTGCTTCAGTTCAGTTCAGTCGCTGAGTCATGTCCAACTCTTTGCGACCCCATGAATCGCAGCATGCCAGGCCTCCCTGTTCATCACCATCTCCCGGAGTTCACTCAGACTCACATCCATCGAGTCAGTGATACCATCCAGCCATCTCATCCTCGGTCGTCCCCTTCTCCTCCTGCCCCCAATCCCTCCCAGCATCAGAGTCTTTTCCAGTGAGTCAACACTTCGCATGAGGTGGCCAAAGTACTGGAGTTTCAGCTTTAGCATCATTCCTTCCAAAGAAATCCCAGGGCTGATCTCCTTCAGAATGGACTGGTTGGATCTCCTTGCAGTCCAAGGGATCCATCTATTTCCCATGAAGTGATGGGACCGGATGCCATGATCTTTGTTTTCTGAATGTTGAGCTTTAAGCCAACTTTTTCACTCTCCTCTTTCATTTTCATCAAGAGGCTTTTGAGTTCCTCTTCACTTTCTGCTGTAAGGGTGGTGTCATCTGCATATCTGAGGTTATTGATATTTCTCCCGGCAATCTTGATTCCAGCTTATGTTTCTTCCAGTCCAGCATTTCTCATGATGTACTCTGCATATAAGTTAAATAAGCAGGGTGATGTTCTAGAAAAAGTAGCCCAATAAGGCAAATGTGATTATTATTTCTATTGGTTCTCAATCACATACCTTCAGGTCTGAGCATATACCCTCACACCCCACCCAAGTGAAGATGTTTCAACTCTTAAACCTTCCCCTCAGTACCAAACAAAAAAGCAAAAATCCCATCCTTCAAAACACTTACTTCCCTTTATAGAATGTCTCTCTGACTTCCCTTAATCACCTCCCTTTAACAAGTACACAGAGTCCAGATCCAATTATTTTCCCTTGGAGCAGTTTCCTTCATTCACAAATGTAAGGTTGTAGGCCCCTGGACTGATCTAATTGCTAACTGTAAAAATTAGGTGCTATATAAAGGTGAGAAAGAAGATGGATTTCCCATATATGTGTATACTGTTGATACAAGGGTCTTTTTTTTTCTCTCTAGTCTTATATTTCTCAATCCCCAAAATGCTATTTTCCCAAAAGTGACAAATATTTTCATTTTCTGCTATATTTCTATGCCAGCTAAACTGCTCTTTCTAGGGAAAAAAGTTAAGAAACTCAGCGGTGTCACCTAGCATTTAGTCTCTTGAAAATGTACATTTAGCACTTAGAAATATAACATATTTCTTTAAAAAAAGATTAGCTGTCTAATTACAGATTTCACACATAATCTGTCAATTGGCTAAATATACGCTGACTGTCATTAAGCTGTTCTGCGAAAGATGAGTAGAGGGCTGGCCTGCTGCTCTTCTCAGAAGAACAAGGAATTGTATTTTGAAGGAGAAAATTTTCAGAGTAATACCCATATTCTCATTTTTAAAGGTGGCTAAAATAATCCACAGTTCAAGTTCCTGTGTTTTGGGTTTTTTTTTTTTTTTTTTGAAATTTGGGCAAATCCTGTACTTTAGTTAATCATACTGTATCACATGTTAATTTTCTGCTTTTTTTTTTTTTTCAACACAATATTTCTTTGTATCCTCAGAACTGGATTAGAAGTTTCAAGCTTCATTCAAAAAATTTTTTTCAAATCACTAAGATAATAAGCCTTCTAGAATTTTAACAGTAATACTAGATGCCAGAATAAATGGAACTATACCAGAGCTTTCAGTGAGGATAAATTAGAAACCCAGCATTATTCATACTTACGAATGGGGACCCCTTCCAGGACCTGAGAGTGGGCTCTTGTCTAATACGGGGAGATGGACTGTCCAGAGACACACGAGCTGACAAGGCAAGAGACTTCACTGGGCAGGGGTGCAGAGCTGGAGAGCAGTAGGGTCAGAGAACTCAGAAGAGCCGCTCTGCTACCTGCTCGAGGTCTTGGGCTTTCTGGTGATAGGATTCCTTTCCGCGTTTTCTCTGGCCAGTCATTCCGACTCTGGGTCCTTCCTGGTGGCACAGGCATTGCTCAGCAATGCTGAGCATTGCTAGGTGTTGCTGGCTAGGCATTGTTCAATCCTACTCGGATGCCAGCAAGTAGGATTCTCAGAGGTGGTCGGACTTGTGTCATCTCCTTTTGACTTTTCCTGAACTTTCCCGGTTGCTGGTGGCTTGTTAGTTCCATGTTCCTTACTAAGACCTGAGGTCGTAAAATAACTCACGCAAATGGTGACTGCGGTACCTGGCCAGGGTGGGTGGTGGCAGTCAGTGTGCTTCCCCTGACACTTAGTCAAACAAGTGGAACCAAAATGTCATACATTTTTTAACTAGGCAACAATTTTTAAGTTTTCTAAGATATGCATATTACATTATACATACTATATATATATATAAATACACACATACACAAGTTTTTCTACTACATTTGATAAAGGCTTGAGAAAGAACAACAACAAAAAGAGATGGAGAAATTGGAAAATATAAACTAATGAAATGAGAGCACTGAAATAGAAATGTGAATAGAAATGAATATTTCAAGAATAGAAATTCATAACATGGTAGAGGAGATGGCGACCAAAATCATTCCCAAGAAGAAAAGAAACAAGGCAAATGATTTTCTGAGAAGACCTTACAAATAGATGACAAAAGAAGAGAAGCAAAACGCACAGGAGAAAAAGAAAGATATATCATCTGGATGCAGAGTTCCAAAGAATGGCAAGGAGAGACAAGAGAACTTTCTTAAGTGAACAAAGCAGAGAACTAGAGGAAAACAGTAGAATGGGAAAGATTAGAGGTTTATTTAAGAAAATTAGAGATAGCAAGGGAACACTTCATGCAAAGATGGGCACAATAAAGGAACAATAAGGACCTAACAGAAGAAGAAGAGATCAAGAAGAAGTGGCAAGAATACACAGAACTGTAAAAAAAAGGTCTCAGTGACCTGGACAACCATGGTGATGTGCTCACTCACTTAGAGCCAGACGTCCTGGAATGTGAAGTCAGGTGGGCCTGAGGAAGCATCACTACATACAGAACTAGTGGAGGGGAAGGAGTTGCAGTTGAGCTATTTCAAATCCTAAAAGATTATGCTGTTAAAATGCTGCAGTCAATAGATCAGGAAATTTGGAAAACTCAGCAGTGGCCAAAGGACAGGAAAATGCCAGTTTTTATTCCAATCTCAAAGAATGGCAATGCCAAAGGATCTTCAAACTATCATAAAAATGCACTCATTTCACATGGTACCAAGGTAATGCTCAATATCCTTCAAGCTAGGCTTCAACAGTACGTGAACTGAGAACTTCAAGATGTACAAGCTGGATTTTAAAAAGTCAGAGGAACCAGGAATCAAATTGCCAACATCCGCTGGACCATAAAACAAGAGAATACCAGAGAAACATCTACTTCTGCTTCATTGATTGTGCTAAAGACTTTGAATGTGCAGATAACAACAAATTGTGGGAAATTCTAAAAGAGATGGGAATACCAGGTACCTTACCTGTCTCCTGAGAAGCCTGGATGCAGAACAAGATGCAACAGTTAGAACTGAACACAGAACAAGAGACTGGTTCCAAATAGGAAAAGGAGTATGTCAAGGCTGTATATTGTCACCCTGCTCATTTAACTTCTATGCAGAGTACATCATGCGAAATGCCAGGCTGGATGAATCACAAGCTGGAATTAAGCAGCCAGGAGAAATATCAATAACTTCAGATACACAGATGACACCACTCTAAAAGCAAAACGGCAAGAGACACTAAAGAGCCTCTTGATGAAGGTGAAAGAGGAGAGTGAAAAAGCTGGCTCAAAACTCAGTTTTCAAAAAATGAAGATCATGGCATCTGGTCCCATTGTTTCATGGCAAATAGATGGGAAAACATGGAAAGAGTAACAGACTTTATTTCCTGGGCTCCAAAATCACTGCAGATGGTGACTGCAGCCATGATATTAAAAGACACTTGCTCCTTGGAAGAAAAGCTACAACAAACCTAGACAGAGTATTAAAAAGCAGAGACATCACCCTGCCGACAAAGGTCTCTATAGTCAAAGTTATTGTTTCTCCAGTAGTCATGAACAGACATGAGAGTTGAACCATAAAGAAGGCTGAGTGCTGCAGAACTGATGCTTTCGAACTGTGGTATTTGAGAAAAAAGCCCCTTGAACTGCAAGGAGATCAAACAGATCAATCCTATAGGAAATCAACCCTGAATACTCATCAAAAGGACGGATGCTGAAAGTCCAATACTTTGGCCACCTGATGTGAAGAGTCAACTCTTTGGAAAAGACCCTGAGGTGGTGAAAGGTTGAGAGTAGCAGAAGGGACAACAGAAGTTGAGATGGCTGGATGGCATCACTGACTCAACGGGCATGGGTTTGAGCAAGCTCCGGGAGTTAGTGATGGACAGGGGAGGCCTGGCGTGCTGCGGTCCATGGGGTCGCAAAGAGTCGGACATGCCTGAGCCACTGAACTGAAGAGGGCTCACACCAAGGGACTCCTCCCTGGACTGCTCCTGCCGATGCCCCCCTCCCTGTGGAGAGCCGTTGCAGATCCATGCCTCCACAGAAGACCCTCCGACACTAACAGGTAGGTCCGATTCAGTTCCCTGTGGGGTCACTGCCCCTTCTCCCTGGTCCTAACGTGGGCAAGATTTTTTTTGTGCCCTATAAGAGTGGCGATACTGTTTCCCCTGCTGCTGCTGCTAAGTCGCTTCAGTCGTGCCCAACTCTGTGCGACCCCATAGACGGCAGCCCACCAGGCTCCCCTGTCCCTGGGATTCTCCAGGCAAGAACACTGGAGTGGGTTGCCATTTCCTTCTCCAATGCATGAAAGTGAAAAGTGAAAGTGAAGTTGCTCAGTCGTGTCCGACTCTCAGCGACTCCATGGACTGCAGCCCACCAGGCTCCTCCGTCCATGGGATTTGCCAGGCGAGAGTACTGGAGTGGGGTGCCACTGCCTTTTCCAGTGTTTCCCCGAGTCAAGTCCTATGGAAATCCTGTCATCAAGTCCCATTAGTCTTCAAAGTCAGCCTCCCTGGGGATTCCTAGTCCTTGTGCCAGATCCCCAGGCTGTGAAGCCTGACATGGGTTAAGTATCTTCACAACAGTGGGAGAACTTCTTTCGTGTTATTGTTTTCCCATTTATGGGTCGCCAACCCGGCAGGTATGGGATTGGATTTTATTGTGATGGCACCCCTCCTGTCTACCGTCTCCCTGCTTCTCCCTTGTCTTTGGACAAGCATATGTTCTCATTTGCTAAGTCGTATCTGACTCTTTGCAACCCCATGGACTGTAGCCCTTCAGTCTCCCCTGTCCATGGCATTTCCTGGCAAGAATACTGGAATGGGTTTGCCACTCCCTTCTCCAGGGGCTCTTCCCACCCCAGGAATTCCACTCTTGTCTCCTGCATCACCTGCTTTGGCAGTGGACTTTTTGCCACCAAGCTACCTGAAAAGCCCTGTCTTTGGCCACGGGATACCGTCTCTGGTGGGCTCCAGCGTCCTCCTGTCGATGGCTGTTCAACAGCTGGTTGCAAGCCTGGTGCTCTCGCAGGAGGATATGAGCATATGTCCTTCTCTGCCGTGTAGAATCAACCCTTCAGCTTCCTTTTGAGCCACTAACTTATGCTATCATGGCAATTGATTTATTTTTCTTTTTAAAGCAGTTTACCAGCCTCCTTTCAGATTTATTAAATTCACATCTGAGGGAACTGCGTTGTGAAACTTATTTTTAATGCCTTTTCCCACGAGCTTTATGCCAAAAGCATAGGATTCTTCACTGGGAACCTCTGAAACTTAAAATGGTCTTCAAGGTTTGGTTCTGTTCTTGGAGAACAACGTGATCCTAGGTGGCTCTTTATCTCTCCAGATCTAAAGTTTTGTATCTGTTGTTGCTCTTCCGTTGCTAAGCTGTGTCTGACTCTTCGTGACCCCATGGACTGAAGCATGCCAGGCTTCCCTGTCTTTCACCATCTGCCTATGTTTGCTCAGATTCATGTCCTTTGAGTCACTGATGCTATCTAACATCTTGTCCTCTGCCACCTCTTTTCCTTTTGTCTTCGATCTTTCCCAGGATTAGGTGCTTTTTCAATGAGTTGGCTTTTCTCATTAGGTGGCCAAAGTACTGGAGCTTCAGCTTCATCAGTCCTTTCAATGAATATTCCGGGTTGATTTCCTTTAGGATTGTCTAGTTTAATCTCTTTGCTGTCCAACAAGCTCTCAAGAGTCTTCTCCAGTATCACAATTCAAAAGCATCAATTCTTTGGTGCTTGGCCTTTTTTATGGTCCAACTCTCACATCCAGGCATGACTACTGGAAAAACCAGCTTTGACTACATGGACTTTTGTCAGCAAAGTAATGCCTCTTTTTAATACACTGTCTAGGTTTGTCACTGCTTTCCTTCCAAGGTGCAAGTGTCTTTTAATTTCGTGGCTGCGGTAACTAACCGCAGTGATTTTGGAGCCCAAGAAAATAAAATCTGTTACTGTTTCCACTCTTCCCCCTTCTATTTACCATGAAGTGAGGGGACCCGATGCCATGGTCTTTGTTTTTTGAATGTAGAGTTTCAAATCATCTTTTTCACTCTCCTCTTTCACCTTCACTCTTTAGTTCCTCTTTACTTTCTGCCATTAGAGTGGTACTGCATATCTAATGTTGAATGTTTTACCCAGCAATATTGATTCCAGCCTGTGATTCATTCAGCCTGGCATTTCACATGAGATACTCTGCATGTATGTTAAATAAACAGGATGACAATATATACAGCCTTGTCTTACTCCTTTTCCAATATTCTGACTATAAAGTGATACAATTGCTCCAAATAACCTCTAAAATCCTTCCAAACTTATGTTCTATAATAAGTTTTCACAATTCAATTCAGTATGTAGAACAATTCAAAATTCCTTGTCTTTGCATTAGATTGAGGTGGTCACCATGATAACGCTCATTTGAAATGCACTTCAGAATCTCAAAATGCTTCTACTTTAAGTATACATCTCTGATCCTGATAGTGTTGAAAAGTAGAAAAGGCAAGTGGTACCCTCATCTTTTTACAGATGAAACAATAGTTCAGGAAAAATAAAAAAGATTTCTTCAAGGTTAAACAATGAGGTGCTAAACCAGAATTCTGGTGTTCAGATAATTACACGTTTCCATATTTACATGTATTCTTATCTGGCCACAATTAAAGAAAAATATAAAGCCAGTATAGTCAAAATTTCCCTTTTGTTTTATATGTTCTCATGAAGAATTTTAAAAGCAGTGATTACTTCTAAAAAACAGACGCTGTTGTTCAGTCGTTCACTTGTGTCCGACTCTTTGCACCCCATGGACTGCAGAACACTAAGCTTCCCTGTCCTTCACCATCTCCCAGAGTTTGTTCAAACTCATATCCATAGAGTCTGTGATGCCATCCAACAATCTCGTCCTTTGTCATCCCCTTCTCCTGCCTTTAGTCTTTCCCAGCATCAGGGTCTTTTCCAGTGAGTCAGATCTTGGCATCAGGTGGCCAAAGTATTGGAGTTTCAGCTTCAGCATCAGTCCTTCCAATGAATATTCAGGACTGATTTCCTTCAGGATGGACTGGTTGGACCTCCTTGCAGTCCAAGGGACTCTCAAGAGTCTTCTCCAACACCACAGTTCAAAAGCATCAATTCTTCAGCACTCAGCTTTCTTCACAGTCCAACTCTCACATCCATACATGACTACTGGAAAAATCATAACTTTGACTTTACAAACCCTCATCAGCAAAGTAATGTCTGAGATTTTTAATAGGCTGTCTAGGTTTGTCATAGCTTTTCTTCCAACAAGCAAGCTTTGTTTAACTTCAAGGCTGCAGTCACCATCCGCAGCAATTTTGTTGGAGCCCAAGAAAATAAAGTCTGTCACTGTTTTCATTGTTTCCCCTTCTATTTGCCATAAGTGATGGGACCAGATGCCATGATCTTTGGTTTTTTGAATGTAGGGTTTCAAATCAGCTTTTTCACTCTCCTCTTTCAATTTCATCAAGAGGCTCTTTAGTTCTTCTTCTCTTTCTGCCATAACGGTGGTGTCATCTGCATGTCTGAGGTTATTGATATTTCTCCCGGCTACTGATATCAGTTTGTGCCTCATCCAGTCCAGCATTTCGCATGATGTAAATTCAGATTATTTTTTTTTCTTAGCCATTACCCTCTCATCACATATTCTGTTGCAGCTAAGAGATTATCATGTGCTTATGAAAACAGTTTCATATTCTTTCCAGACACACAAACTACATTTCCCAGGCTCCTTGTAGATAGATTAGGGTATGGGAACTGAGTTCTAGTTAATAAAATATGAATATGATTGATGTGCATTGTCTAAGAGTTGATCTCTAAAATCTTCCATGCTCCGTCCACCATTCTTTTTCCTGTTTCTGTGGTAAATTTGGAGCCACAAGCTGAAGATGGCATAACTACTAGATGGAAGCAGTCTGGCTCATTTAATGCCTCTAAGGACTATCACCCAAGTGCATCAAGCCCATTGGAGTGTTTCAGCAGCGTTAAGCCAGAGGAATGTCGAGGCAATTTATCACAGCGGTTGAACTACTTTGAATGACACTCAAATTATGTCTATTGGTTTTTTAATTTTGTCCTTTATTATTTGGTAATTTGTATATTCATTTCATCATCTTATCAGTGGTTTCTCTGGCAATTTCAAATCTCCCAAACAAAAATTTCCCCCTTTAATTCTATTTTCTGCTATTACTTTTCAATTTTAATATTCCCCTTCTCTGCTTCAGCTGTTCTTCCTCTCCTCCTGCCTCTTCTCCTTCTTCTCCTCTTCCTCTACTTTCTTCTTCTTGTCTCTCACTCTCCTTTCATATTATACCTACACATATGTACCCAAATATAATATGCATATATGCACAAACACGTTTATACAAATAAACCCACTAAATGTAGCCAATATTCGTTTAGATGTAGCCACATGGTTAATAATTTCACTGATTTTTTTCATTTATTTCTGTAACTGCAGTCCTCTCTTCAGAATAATTTGCCTTCTACCTAAAGAATTGCCTTCCACATTTCTTTTATAATAGGTCTACTAGTGGCAAAATATAACTGGATCTTTATTTAGTTTCATTTTGGTCAGAAAAAGCTCCTCATTTGACCTCTATTCTTTTTCCCCAGCTTTATTGAGATATGACTGACATATAAGATTGCATAAGTTTAAGGAATACACTATGCTGATTTGTTTGTTGCATTTCTAAATTCCAAAATGATTACCACCACAGTATTAGCTTCCACCTCCATCCTGTCGCATAGTTACCATGACATTTGCTCTTAAACTGTATTTGTTTATTTATGGCTGTGCTGGGTTTTCATTGCTGGGCAGGCTTTCCTCTGGTTACAGCGAGCCAAGGCCCCTCTCGAGGTGCAGTGCGTGGCCTTCTCATTGCGGTGGCTTCTCTTGCTGAGCAGCTCAGGCTCCAGGGGGTGCAGGCTGTAGCAGCTGTGCCTCGTGGGCTTAGTAGTTGAGGTTCCCGAGCTCTAGGGCACAGGCTCAACAGTGGGGGTTCATGGGCATGGCTGCCCTGCTGCATGTGGCATCTTCCTGCCTCAGGGATTGAGCTCACGTCTCCTGCATTGCAGGATTCTTTCCCATGGAGCCACCAGGGAAGCCTACCTTTTATTTCTGATGAGAATACTTAGGATTTACTTTCTTTGCAATGACCAGTACCCCCATTTTCCCCAATTCCACACCCACACCCCACCCCACCACCACCCCTGCACCCAGATCCTGGTAACAACCCACTCTACTCCGTTTCTTGGAATCTGTCTTTTGAAGATCCCACCTATAAGTGATATCACACAGCATTTGTTTTTCTCTATCTGGTCAGTTTCACTTAACTCAGTGCCCTCAAGTTTCATCCAAGTTTTTGCAAATGGCAAGATTTTCCTCTCTTTCTTACACATACATACACACACATACTCCCTCTCTCACTAACACACCTTTTTCCCATTTAGCTTGAAAACTCATCCAGAAAGAAAGAATGGTGACGGGGTTAGGTACCATTTCAGAGCAAGTCTAGTGGTGAAACTGGTACTGTTATTTGGGTGGGAAGAGACTCTGCCGTGGCCACAGCTCTGGGTGTGACTTGGGAAGCTGTTTTCTCCTCCTAGTTATTCCCTCTCAAATAAAAGTATCTCCTGGTCCTCTTGCCCCACTGATAATTAGACTTTAAGGATTATACTCTATTAGAAGTTCTGCAAACTTAATTTTGGTTGTAGTTCAAGACTGGGGACCAATACTATTTATGTGCTGTGTTGCTCAGTCATGTCCAACTCTTTGCAACTCTATGGACTATAGCCCGCCAGGCTCCTCTGTCCATGGGAATTCTCCAGGCAAGAATACTGGACTGGATGCCATGTCCTCCTCCAGGGGATCCTCCCAACCCAGGGATCAAAGCCATGTCTCCTGCATTTCAGGAGGATTCTTTACCGTCTGAGCCATCAGGGAAGTCCAATGCTATTTATAATTTTTTAATTAAAAATATTGTTGTTGAGGTATGATTGAATTACAATGTTGTGTTAATTGCTCCTGTAGAGCAAAGTGACTCAGTTGTACATATGTGTAGTAGCTCAGATGGTAAAGCATTTGCCTGCAATACAGGAGACCCGGGTTCAATACCTGGGTCAGGAATATACCCTGGAGAAGGAGATGACTCCAGTATTCTTGCCTGGAGAAACCATGGACAGAGGAGCCTGGCGGGCTACAGTCCACGTGGTCACAAAGAGTCGGATATGACTGAGCAACTAACACACACACGTACATTCTTTTTCATGCTCATTTCCACAGTGGTTTATCAAAGGATATTGAATATAATTCCCCATGGTATACAGGAAGACCTTTTTAAACAAACTTTATTCTATGTATACCAGTTTGCATCTGCTAATCCCAAACTTCCAATCCAACTATCTCCCACTCCAATGCTATTTATTCTTATAGCCATTAATCATTCATTCACTTAACAAATTTATTGAGCAGCTTCTTTGTTACAAGTGTTGTGCTTGGATCTGAGGATGTAATGTTAAATAAAACAGATTCATATCTTTATAGAATTTAAAGTCTAGAATAGAGGTTGGCAAGCTTTTTCTATAAAGAGGCAGATAGCGTTTTTGGCTTTACATCCCCTGCAGTCTCTGTTGTAGCTACTTAGCTCTGCTACGGTAGCACAAAAGCAGCTGTAGACAGTGCACAAATCTGTGTTCTAATAAAACTTTATTTTTGGACTCTGAAATTTCAATTGTATATAATTTTCATGTATCACTAAATATTAGTCTCCCTTTTGATTTTTTAAATAATTTATTTGTGTGCAGGTCATTCTTAGTTTGTAGGTTGTATAAAAACAGTTTTGGCACATGGGCCATAGCTTACTAATTCTTGGTCAGGAAGGAAAAAAAAATAGTCATTCCAATATGGTTGCAAATTGAGAGATATCTGAAGAGCAAGCATACTGGGGGCCCAGTCTAGATTGGGGGATGCTGAGACCTGAAAGAAGGCTGGAGTATTGCACTCATTCAGCCCTGAACAGCTCAGAAGCACTTTCCGAGAAATTCTTTGGCAGTATATAATTTTCATCTTCCTAGTCACCTTTCTACAATTCACCCAAACTCTTTGCCTTATGCCTGTGCTTCATGGAATCTGACTTTCTCATGCTGTTTTCTTTGTCAGAATACATCATCAGTGTGTGAGTGGTTGAATCATAATTAAAACCTAAACAAAGCCAGTGATGCCAGCATTTTAGATTCATGACACAGTTTTTTTTAAATTTTTAATTGGAGGACAATTACTTCACAATGTGGTGTTGGTTTCTGAGATCCAACAATGCGAATCAGCCATAATTATACATATATTCCCTTCCCCTTGAGCCTCCCTCCCCTCCCCTCAACCCACCTCCTTAGGTCATCACAGAGTGCCAGGCTGGGTTTCCTGGGTAACACGGCAATTTCTCACCAGCTATCCGTTTATGCGTGATAGGGTGCATATGCTGAGGCTACTTTCTTCACTTGTCCCACTCTCTCCTTCCCCACCTGTACATCTGCACCTCCATTCCTTCCCTACAAATAGGCTCATCACTACTATTTTTCTAGATTCCATAGATTTGCATTAGTATACGACATTTGTTTTTCTCTTTCTGACTGATTTCACTCTGTATAACAGGCTCTAGGTTCATCTACCTCACCAGAACTGACTCAAATCTGTTCTTTTTTATGACTGAGTAATAGTCCATTGTATATTTGTACCACATCTTTGTCTATCCATCTATAAATGGACATCTAGGTTGCTTCCATGTCCTAGCTATTGTAAATAGTGCTGTAATGAACACTGGGATACATGTGTCTTAGAATTGTGGCTTTCTCTGAATATATGCCCAATAGTGGGACTGCTGGCTCATATGGTAGATTTATTCCTAGTTTTTTTTTTTCTTTTTTTCCTAAGGAATCTCCATACTCTTTTCCATAGTGGCTATTATCAGTTTACATTCCCACCAACAGTGTAGAAGGGTTCCCTTTTCTCTACATCCTTTCCAGCATTTATTGGCTGTAGATTCTTTGATGATGGCCTTTCTGACTGGTGTGAGGTGATGCCTCACTGTAGCTTTGATTTTCATTTGTCTAATAATTAGTGATGAGCATCTTTTCATGTGCTTATTGGCCATCTGTATGGCTTTTGATTCTTTTGGTTTTGTTTCATCAGTAATTTGTCAGATATTAGCAAAAGCTAATATTTGAATGGAGAAGTACTCTAAAATAGACCAAAAAAAAAAAAAATGAAGACTACCTTTAAAAAGTAATCAGGGGAAAATATGTTCACTTATTTTAATACCCTTGGTCTTAGCCCTATGCCATGGGCTTTCTGCCCACCTTCAAAGCTGAGTGTACTGACTTTCTGGGCAGGGAAATGAATAGACTTCATGGTTAACACAGGTCTGCTAAAATGCTTCTCGTGCCTACTTTTCATGACAGGGCTAGCTGCTTTTTGGGAATCAGCAAACTGCAGAAACAATTCTGTCTAACCCGAGTCATAGCTCCAGCAGCCAGAAACAGGACTCTCCCTTGGGAGTCTCTTTTCGTTGCTAAGTGTGTTTCTTGCTGCTGCTATCTTGGATCTTTTGAAATCATGCTGCTGCTGCTGCTAAGTCGCTTCAGTCGTGTCCAACTCTGTGCGAGCCCATAGACGGCAGCCCACCAAGCTCCCCCGTCCCTGGGATTCTCCAGGCAAGAACATTGGAGTGGGTTGCCATTTCCTTCTCCAGTGCATGAAAGTGGAAAGTGAAAGTGAAGTCGCTCAGTTGTGTCCGACTGTCAGCGACCCCATGGACTGCAGCCTATCAGGCTCCTCCGTCCATGGGATTTTTCAGGCAAGAGTACTGGAGTGGGTTGCCATTGCCTTCTCTGTTTGAAATCATACTTTTAAGCTAAAAATGCCACTGATTATTTTAGCCTTTAAATGATGCTCTGTCCTGGAAAAATTATCAGCTGCCAGGATAATCTGAAACTCAGCAACCTGAATGAAGTGAACAGAGCGGAACAGAACTGCTGTGAACACTGACTCAGACATAGACTGCAAACATCTACATGGGCACAGTAGGTCTTCATTTGCACCAGGTGCTAGCATAGACATTATCTAGTTAGCCTTTACAAAAAAGTATAAGGTTGGAGAGTTATGTAACTGTGGTGATTAAGAGCAGAGTCCTAGATCCAGAGTATCTGGCTTTATCGGTGGGTAGTTTTGTGAACTTGGGCAATAATGTAATCCTCTGTGCCTTAGTTTCCTTATGTGTTCAATGGGGATGACCTCTATAAGGCAGGTATGATGTTTATAGGACACAAGTTAAAAAGTACTCAGCATAGAACCTGGCACAGGGTAAGCACGAAATATAAGATGGCTACTACCATCTTTACTAAATAAATGAGAAGCTAAGGTTCAGTGTTTTCCTGACTTGCCCAAATTCACATGGGCAGTAAGAGAGCTGAGATTTGAACTCAGCTTAACTAGATTCCTTGCACCTAACAAGCACGTTGGTATCCTCCTCATTACTACTTGATGGAGGAGCCTGGTAGGCTGCAGGCCATGGGGTCGCTAAGAGTCGGACACGACTGAGCGACTTCACTTTCATGCATTGGAGAAGGAAATGGCAACCCACTCCAGTATTCTTGCCTGGAGAATCCCAGGGACGGGGGAGCCTGGTGGGCTGCCGTCTATGGGGTCGCACAGAGTCGGACACGACTGAAGCGACGCAGCAGCAGCAGTAGCAGCAGCAGCATTGTTACTATTTACAAGTAAAAGTCTCAGCAACAAGCCAAAGGAAATCCTTGTCAGGCATACAGTTCAGGGTGTGTACACATGGCCATGGAGAATTATTTTTAGTCACAATCACAGACAGGAAAAAAATCCCTATATGTATGAAGAACTTCAGATGCAATGTTATCAAGATCTGTAGTCTACACATTTTTTAACACCTCTCTCCCCTCTCCACACACGGGAATTATGATTAAAATGGATTCTTGCCAGATTACTTTTTCTTGAAAACCATTCAGTGGAGTAGAACCACAACTCAACAACAACAACAGCTGCAATTTTTGTCTTGGAACTCTGAAAGTTCTGAGGGCTCATTGATACCTAGAATATTCTTGGATGGACTTAAAGCCCATGAGCTCCTAGAATTTGTGTACAATATTTGGGCTATGTGAGTATTAGTGTGTTTTTCTGAGGAGAGAGACTATGGTCATCTTTAGATTCTCATAGAGGTCTGTGACCCAAAAAAAGTAAGAACCACTGATTTAAACTGAAGGCTATCCCAGAGATAATATACAGGTAAAGAATTAAGAGGTATAGACTATTATGTATAAAATGAGTAAAAATAATATATCGTGCAACACAGAGAATAGAACCAATATTTTATAACATCTTTAAATGGAATATAACATGAGAATTTTGAATCACTATGTTGCACATGCTGTGCTTAGTTGCTCAGTCATGTCTTTGTGACCCCATGGACTGTAGCCCACCAAGCTGCTCTGTCCATGGGATTCCCCAGGCAAGAATACTGGAGTGGGTTGTCGTGCCCTCCTCCAGGGGAATCTTCCCAATCCAGGGACTAAACCCAGGTCTCCTGCATTTCAGGCAGATTCTTTACTGTCTGAGCCACCAGGAAAGCCCATGAATACTGGAGTGGGTAGCCATTCCTTTCTCCAGGATGATCTTCCTGACCCAGGAATTGAACCGGTGTCTCCTGCATTGCAGGCAGATTCTTTACCAGCTGAGCATGCCTGAAATCAACATACTATTATAAATAATATCATAAATCAACCATACCTCAATAAAAAAATTAGCACTTAAAAAAAACAACAACAACTGAAGTCTGTCCTTCCAGTCCAGTTACAGTGATAGTTACGCAGAAAGCCTAGTGAGTAACTAGTCCGCATGAAGCTCTTCTTTACTTTCTCTGCTTCCTGACCCTGCTCTTGTGTCTGGTCATTCAAGACAGCAGAGACATTTCATTTAGGATCAAAGTACCTGACACAGAATTCCTTGCATGCTAAGCAATTTGAACTTTAGTTAAATCTAGGTTTAACTAAACCTAGTTAGCGGCTAGGATATAGTTCAGGAGTTGGAAAATATAGCCTGCACCTGGTTTTGTAAATAAAGTTTTACTGGAATGTGGCCATACTCACTGATTTACATATTGTTTATCTCTACTTTCTTGGTACAAAGACAGAGCTGAATAGTTGTGACAGAGCATATAGATCTCAAGGTCTAAAATATTTACTTTCTGGCTCTATACAGAAACATCTTGGTAATCATTGCTGCAGTTGGAAGACACTCGGTACCTTAATGAGGCTGGGCTTGAGGTCTGGCTCCTCGATTACTTCTGTGACACGGCACAAGTCATTTAACCCTAACCTCAGCTTTTCGTGAGTAAAGTGGGAATACATTCTGCTCACTTGCTTACTCTTTGTAGTTATTATCAAAATCAAATGTGATCATGTATCCAAGTGTTAACTGTAGCTTATTAGTTTCATTAGTGCTAAGATCATCATCCCCAAGTTGCCTATACATGACAATACATTATTTCTCAGAAAAGGATAGAGAAAATAATTAAGAAAAGCTAAACATAATAGCAATTACATAATATGGCACAAAATAGTTACTCTGTGGAATTTTTCTCCTAAGACAACTGATTATTAAGTGTTAATTTTTAGAGAGGAAAAACAAATATTTCCTGAATAAATTGACAAAGGAGATGAAATAGAAATAACGCCAAATTACATTTTCTCATCCAAATGTTTGTACAGTTGAGATTTTACCCTTGATTTTAGTCCTTGCTGTTCCTGGCCAAAGACAAGAAAGGCTGAGACAGTGTGGCTTGTGAAATTTGAGCTTTCTCTAATGTAGGTGGCCAGGAAGAGCTTCTTAGCTTCTTAATTTTAAAAAATACCCTGTATTTGTGACTATCTTTAGTAAATACTCAACATTTTAAAAAGGAAATGGAATGACTCACAATTTTTGTGAAGAAGTAAAGACATAGATGATTTATCCATAATCTCATATATCCACATAATATCCTCTTAAAGGGAAGGTTCAAGCTCTCCTGAAAAAGTGTAGAGAATATTCACCCCATCTTTTCTCAAGCAGTATTTTGTTGTTCAGTCACTTAGTCTTATCTGACTGAGACCCCATGAATGGCAGGCAGTATCAGAGAAATTAAAAATATTTATTTTTTCTCTCTCATGAATTATAGTGTGATATGTTTTAGTTTCACTGAATGGGTGGTTATTGTTTCTCAATTTCTATCAGTGATATTATTTAGTTTGTGGCGAAATAATACTTTGCTACTTTCCTTTCCACCGGTTGAAAAGAAGACCAAATCAGGGAAAAAAGCTTACTTCTGGGCAATAAAATAATTAATAATCAGGGAGTTGACAGGGTGCTTGCAGAATTAAGAATTTTTGAAATAAACTCTACACACAAAATTTAGACTATAACCAGATTAAATAATTTAATAATAAGATAGACCTATTTCTATCTTAATACAGAAAAGTAACCAACATAGTGTATAATGGAAAGAAACCGGGCCTGGTTCCTGCCTTCATTTTGAGAAGTTTACTTATTGGAAGGTAATAATGTGTCTCAAAGAATTGAAGGGAGGGTTGGATAACCACTCAGTAAAATGACAAGCAGTATTTGAGCAGCAGAGAGCAGGATTCATCTGAGAGTTTCACCAGGGTTTACCAGGTGAAGAACTTGGGTAAAGAACCCACCTGCCAATGCAGGAGAACCAAGAGACGTGGGTTTGATCCCTGGGTTGGGAAGATCCCCTGGAGGAGGAAATGGCAACCTACTCCAGTATTCTTGCCTGGAAAATCCCATGGACAGAGGAGCCTGGCGGACTACAATCCATGGGGTCGCAAAGAGTCAGACACGACTGAAGTGACTTAGTACGTAGATTCAGGACACTATGGCTGTAGTGAACAAGATCCCTGTGTTTTTTCCCGTCTTCACTCCACTCCACTCAAATTCAAGTCTGATCAGTGAATAGAGGGAGCTTGAACTGTATGTCTGTCCCCTGACCGGGGTAAAGCAGAGCAGTTTGACTGAAGCAAATGCCCAATCTGAGGCTGCTCCCAATGGGAGACAGCTGGTCACCAAAGGAAACCAGAATACTATCAGCAAGATAAAAGGATATGGACCCCAGGGCCCCAAAACTATAGCAAAGATAATCATGCCCGGGGGCTTCCCTGGGGGCTCAGTGGTAAAGAATCCACCTGCCAATGCAGGAGACACGGGTTCAACTCCTGGTCCAGGAGGATCCCGCATGCCGCAGAGCAGCTGTTGGGCCTGGGAGCTCCAGCTACGGAGCCCACGCACCACAGCTCCGGAAGCTGTGCACCTGCAGCTCGTGCTTTGCAACAAGAGAAGCCCCTGCGAGAAGCCCGTTGGCTGCACTGCCTGCAAGGAGGAGTAGCCTTCCACTCGCGCAACTAGAGAAGAGACCCAGAACAGCCACAAATATGTATCAAAGCTAAGGATTTGGGGGGAAAAAAAAAGATAATCATGCCTGCCTGCTCAAGTTGTTAAACATATCAAAAGCAGCAACATATTTAAAATATGTATCAAAGAGACTTCCACTTTAAAGCAGTAGCTGAAGAGCAGCCTGGAGCTAGCTTTTGCTAACCAGCAGAAAGCAACAAAACAGACACCACCAAGGGGTGGGGGACTGGTGTTGGAGGGAGACTTACTCTCCCTTCCACATAAAGCATAGCTGGATTTTGTTGCATGAAAGAGAAACAACTTGCATGCAGCTTGGAAGGCATTACTTACCATACCCAGAGATCCACGATGTATATGACTGGGTATAGGACAGCCATCCTTTCCTGTATATTACCTTTGAGAAGACTGCGGTACCAGTTTCTACCACCACTGCCATCTTACTGCATTAATTTAGAAATAGGAAATCCTTCCTCAAGGAAGGACAAAGGGATCATGGGACTCTGAGACACAATTCTGAGAGCAACTATTTGTTACATTTTGTTCAGTTGGACTGGTGATCTACTTCACCTATGGTAGTATACACCCGTTCAATGCCACTCTCTCACATCATGCCACCCTCACCTTCCCCCACAGAGTCCAAAAGTCGGTTCTTTATATCTGTGTCTTCTGCGGCTTGCATATCGGGTTGTCATTACCATCTTTCTAAATTCTGTATATATGTGTTAATATACTGTATTGGTGTTTTTCTTTCTGACTTACTTCACTCTGTATACTAGGCTCCAGTTTCATCCACCTCATTAGAATGGATTCAAATGTGCTCTTTTCATTAGATGAGTAATATTCCATTGTGTATATGTACCACAACATCTTTACTCATTCGTCTGCTGATGGACATCTAGGTTGCTTTCATGTCCTAGCTATTGTAAACAGTACTGCAATGAACAGCTGGAAAGCTGAGTTCACATAAGCAAGGCATTGTTAAGTGGTGGTGGAGGCAAAAAGAACAATTACAGTCCTACAAATTCAGAACTGTAGATTTTCCTTACACTCTACCAATTTATAGCATCAGTGAAAAGTGAAAGTGTTAGTCTCTCAGTTATGTCTGACTCTTTGTGACCCCATGGACTGTAGCCAGCCAGGCTCCTCTGTCCATGGCATTCTCCAGGCAAGAATACTGGAGAGGGTTGCCATTCCCTTCTCCAGGGGATCTTTCCAATCCAGGGATCAAACCCAGGTCCCCTGCATTGCAGGCAGATTCTTTACCATCTGATCCACCAGGGAAGCCCTCATAGCATCAGAGAATCGACCAGTGGGGATAGGAGAAGAGTGAGTGTCACCGAAAATCAAGATGTAGAGAATGTTAGCCATTCTGTCGGAGAAGGCAATGGCACCCCACTCCAGCACTCTTGCCTGGAAAATCCCATGGACGGAGGAGCCTGGTGGGCTGCAGTCCATGGGGTGGCTGAGAGTTGGACACGACTCAGTGACTTCACTTTCACTTTTCACTTTCATGCACTGGAGAAGGAAATGGCAACCCACTCCAGTGTTCTTGCCTGGAGAATCCCAGGGACGGCGGAGCCTGGTGGGCTGCCATCTATGGGGTCGCACAGAGTCGGACATGACTGAAGTGACTTAGCAGCAGCACCCATTCGGTACTCGAGTTACAGGTGGGTAAAGGTGACATGACCAACAAGAGGTAGAAAGCAGGTGGAACCAATAATTACTCATTTCTTTTGCATTTACTGGATCTGGGAGGCTCTCCTCTCATTAAATATGAGGGAAAAGAAATGTGAACATGGCCTTTGGAAACCATTCCAGAACAAGGCAAAGCTGGTTTTAGGATTAGGGAGGAGTTGTGCTGAAAGTGCTTTCTAATTCGAGGAGTGGAAATGAGTACAAAGAGGGAGTTAGCTCAGAAGAAACAGAGGCGGAGCAGACCTCTGAAAGTGACCTATTGCAGGATCCTGAGGACATGTCAGGAAATGGTTTGGCAAGAAGAGAGAGCTCTATATCTTGTAAAAACTGGCACCCGGGACAGCTTATACACGATCCATGTCATACAAACAAAATCTGCACTTATAACAGACCTATCCACTCTGCTCACTCTGGCTATCTCTGCTCACTTTTGCCACGGTTCCTGGACAGATGCTTCAGGCCTCCAGCTTTACCTGTTTCTAGACATTCTTACCCTAGGCTCTGGGTGGAATTTTATTGGGTTGACGACCAGCATCCCTCAAGTGGTTCCATATGCCAACCCTGGCGAAGCTATCACTTTCCACTGATCCTTTGCTGAGGCTTCCAAGTCTTTTTAGACTTTTAATCCGGGTTCCTGTGGCTTCTCTCCCTTGGCTGCTCGTGGCCTAATAGCCTTTCTTCCCCCCATGGCTCAGTTTCATAGCCCCGCTCAAAAGCAGATGCTCTGGCTCCTTCCACAATGCACACTGCCAATTTCATGGCATTTTCTTGCGGCTTTTGGCTGCAGTTTTCAAGCTTCCAAGGCCCAATTGTAAGATATCACGTGGGACAGACCCAAGAGGAGGGATATGGTAAGTGGGGGAAGGGGATATTGTATAGAACATGTGAAATGAGACAAAATTTATTCTGAAGGCATGTCGTATTTTTTTTTTTTGAGAAGGCAATGGCACCCCACTCCAGCACTCTTGCCTGGAAAATCCCATGGACGGAGGAGCCTGGTGGGCTGCAGTCCATGGGGTGGCTGAGAGTTGGACACGACTCAGTGACTTCACTTTCACTTTTCACTTTCATGCACTGGAGAAGGAAATGGCAACCCACTCCAGTGTTCTTGCCTGGAGAATCCCAGGGACGGCGGAGCCTGGTGGGCTGCCATCTATGGGGTCGCACAGAGTCGGACATGACTGAAGTGACTTAGCAGCAGCACCCATTCGGTACTCGAGTTACAGGTGGGTAAAGGTGACATGACCAACAAGAGGTAGAAAGCAGGTGGAACCAATAATTACTCATTTCTTTTGCATTTACTGGATCTGGGAGGCTCTCCTCTCATTAAATATGAGGGAAAAGAAATGTGAACATGGCCTTTGGAAACCATTCCAGAACAAGGCAAAGCTGGTTTTAGGATTAGGGAGGAGTTGTGCTGAAAGTGCTTTCTAATTCGAGGAGTGGAAATGAGTACAAAGAGGGAGTTAGCTCAGAAGAAACAGAGGCGGAGCAGACCTCTGAAAGTGACCTATTGCAGGATCCTGAGGACATGTCAGGAAATGGTTTGGCAAGAAGAGAGAGCTCTATATCTTGTAAAAACTGGCACCCGGGACAGCTTATACACGATCCATGTCATACAAACAAAATCTGCACTTATAACAGACCTATCCACTCTGCTCACTCTGGCTACCTCTGCTCACTTTTGCCACGGTTCCTGGACAGATGCTTCAGGCCTCCAGCTTTACCTGTTTCTAGACATTCTTACCCTAGGCTCTGGGTGGAATTTTATTGGGTTGACGACCAGCATCCCTCAAGTGGTTCCATATGCCAACCCTGGCGAAGCTATCACTTTCCACTGATCCTTTGCTGAGGCTTCCAAGTCTTTTTAGACTTTTAATCCGGGTTCCTGTGGCTTCTCTCCCTTGGCTGCTCGTGGCCTAATAGCCTTTCTTCCCCCCATGGCTCAGTTTCATAGCCCCGCTCAAAAGCAGATGCTCTGGCTCCTTCCACAATGCACACTGCCAATTTCATGGCATTTTCTTGCGGCTTTTGGCTGCAGTTTTCAAGCTTCCAAGGCCCAATTGTAAGATATCACGTGGGACAGACCCAAGAGGAGGGATATGGTAAGTGGGGGAAGGGGATATTGTATAGAACATGTGAAATGAGACAAAATTTATTCTGAAGGCATGTCGTATTTTTTTTTTTATCAACTTGGTTTTACACAATACAGATGTCAATTGATTAAAATGAACACATTTGCTATAGGAAGGGAAAGATGTTCTTGAGTGGAGACTGAGTGAAATCCAAGGGGTCTGCTTCGGGCAGGTGTTCTATCTTCAGCCTTCGCTCCTGCATGTCTGCAGTTTACCTTCCAGTTGAGAGGCAATCTGCCAGCTCCCAGTACATGCCCTCTCAGCTGTTTCCAGCTCTGAGATGCTCTGTCCCCATTCAGATCATGCCTTTGATTCTCCATTTGGAATATGGACTATCTTACTGTTAGCATAGGGTACTCTTTTAAAATGCGCCTTTCCCTTTTTCCTTCCCTTCCCTCTCCTCCCCCACAGGTGACAGCCTCTTCCATGAAAACGGCCTGGCGGATGGGTCCCTCATTAAAAAAATATACATGTCAACTGGCTACGCCAACAACGAGAAACGATGGAGACTGCCCACTGACCACTGTGAAGCAAAGTTGAGAGAGAGAACAAGGGCTAGGCCCTGAGAGCGCCGGGGAGGGTCAGGACAGGGAGTGGTGGGCAGCCTTCATGCGGCTCGGAGCACCCGTTCTCTGGGTTCTGTCTCTAAACCAGCGATTCTCGAGTCGGGGTAATTATGCCTCTAAGGGATGTTTGGCCGTATCTGGAGACCACGGTTAAAACAACGGCAGCGGTGCGGAGGTGTGGCATTGGGACCCAGGGAGAAGAGGACGGGGATGCTGCCGAGCTCCCTGCACCCCTCGGGTCAGCCTCTCAAAACAAAGAAGCCCTTCACCCCGAGGTTAAAGTGGGGAGCTTACACACCCTCCGTATCTTTAGCTGCTTATCGCCATGATTGGGCTGCCTCGGTGGCTCAGCTGGTAAGGATCCGCCTGCAATGCGGGATCTGGGTTGGGAAGATCCTCTGGAGAAGGGAAAGGCTACCCACTCCAGTATTCCTGCCTGGAGAATCCCCGTGGACAGAGGAGCCTGGTGCTACAGTCCATGGGGTCTCAAAGAGTCAGACACAACTGAACGACTAAGCACATATAAATACATATACATATTTTATAATATAGTTATATGTGTAATATAGATAATAGAACATATTTCAATATATTAATTATATATTATATTTATGAATATGCTTCTAATATAATGCTATAGTCAAATTTTTTATTTAGCTATATTTATTAATATATTTATATAATATTATACTATTTTATATACATATAATATACTTATATAATATAATAATATAGGATATTTATAATATATATTTAATATTTATATTTATTGTATAACAAATATATATTATATACTATGTTTATAATATATACATGTATATAATAAATATTTTTGTGTATATTTATATGCACAGTTCAGTTCATTTCAGTCGCTCAATTGTGTCTGACTCCTTTCGACCCCATGAACTGCAGCACGCCAGGCCTCCCTATCCATCACCAACTCCCAGAGTTCACCCAAAATCATGCCCATTGAGTCAGTGATGCCATCCAACCATCTCATCCTTTGTCGTCCCCTTCTCCTCCCGCCTTCAATCTTTCCCAGCACCAGGGTCTTTTGAAATGAGTCAGCTCTTCTCATCAGGTGGTCAAAGTATTGGAGTTTCCATCAGTCCTTCCAATGAACACCCAGGACTGATCTCCTTCAGAATGGACTGGCTGGATCTCCTTGCAGTTCAAGGGACTCTCAAGAGTCTTCTCCAACACGACAGTTCAAAAGCATCAATTCTTCAGCACTCAGCATTCTTTATAGTCCAACTCTCACATCCATACATGACCACTGTCCACCAGTCTCCTCTGTCCATGGAATTTTCCAGTTAAGAAACCTGGAGTGAGTGGCCATTTGCTTCTCCAGGGGATCCTCCCAACCCAGGGATTGAACCCACATCTCCCACCTGTGTCACCTGCACTGGCAGGTGGATTCTTTACCATACATAAATAAATATAAGCAAATACATTGCTGCTGCTGCTGCTAAGTCACTTCAGTCGTGTCCGACCCTGTGCGATCCCATAGACGGCAGCCCATCAGGCTCCCCAGTCCCTGGGGTTCTCCACTCAAGAACACTGGAGTGGGTTGCCATTTCCTTCTCAAACACATGTAAATATGTAAATACATATATAATCTTTATATAATATATTTATAATAAGAAGGAAATGGCAACCCACTCCAGAGTTCTTGCCTGGAGAATCCCAGGGACGGCAGAGCCTGGTGGGCTGCCATCTCTGGGGCCGCACAGGGTCGGACACGACTGAAGTGACTTAGCAGCAGCAGTAGCAGCAGCAATGTGTAGAATATGCCTTGGGTGCATATTATATATTTTGTCTCCTGCCCTTGCCCTGTCCTGCTTACCTTATTGTCACCTTCATCCCCGCCTCTGGTCATTGTTCTTCAATACCACATTACACAAAGCAGAAACCCTCCCTGAGGTTCGGAAAAAGAGGAAACATGTTTCCAAGAAATAGCATGTGACATTTTGAGTCATCAGCAAGCCATCACAGGTACTGTGTTTTTCAGAATTAAATAACAACTATGTGCTTTTCAGAATTAAATATAATTTCATCATTTTGGTATTTAGAATACCAGGATCGGTGTTTTACCATCTCAGTTCCTAATTCAGCTGAGGTACTACAGGGATTAGGAGTGATGATGTTTATAAATCCCTTTAAGGTTTAGATTAAAAAGGTGCTATTTAAAAATGAATACTCATAATTGTTTTAAGATTTCTACAAGGGGGCCTAATTTTTGGTTGTCTGACCCGAGAAGGCAGGGTCACAGCACATTTGATTTGAGCAAATGAATCCCTGGTTAAGCTCTCACAATTGATGGATGCGTGACAAAATCCTCAGGTTTAGGTCTTGCTAGTCCCCCAGTCAGGACTCGGTGGGTGACGTGACCTAGGACAAGGTCTGCCTCCAGAGCACACACATTCTCCGGAATATGATTGTCCTTTATTTATCCATCCTAAGCCAAGGGTTTTCTATTTTATTTGAATTTCTAATTTATAGAATTTGCTAATTAATAATTATGACAATGATAGGGTTGTGGTTAATAATTTATAAGTATGTATTTTACGTTGAAATTTTCTTTTTATTCAGACTTGTGGAGAAATGAAGTAATTCTGATCTAATGATAAACTCGCTGGAGAGTCCTATGTCCCAGGACACAGAAAACCTTGCCCTCCCTAACTTCATTCATTCCCTTCCCAACATCCTCCCAGCATGATATGTAACCTTGTATGGCTAATATGGCCAAATTGATGAAATCAGTCTCCATAGTGGCTGAAAGTATATGTAACTAATTTACATCTTTCCAGTCTCTGCAGTTTATGGTCATTATTTTACTTTGTTTTCAATGCTTAAGGTAAATTTATTCTCTGTTGATTGACAATATCTGAAATGAGTGTAGCATAATGGAAATAATATGTGATGGGGAGATGAAAAATATGTTTCCACTTGGTCATTATCTAGCTTTGTGACCCTGGACCATTTTACTCTATGCGTTTATTACCTCATCTGTACCATGAGGGAGATTGCCCTAAAAGACATCTATGGTGCTTTGCAGATCCCAAATTAAAAATTGTATGACTTCACAGGTGACATAAAAATTTCACATGGATATGACAGGAATTTATAATTACGGCCTTCTGAGAAGAAAAATCTCGACAAACCTTCAGTTATGTAATATATCTAATTTGTCGACACACATGCAAATCTCAACTTTGGGATAATTGGTTTCACTTAAATGTTCATCCACTTCTGTCCTCAGCCAGCTCTACAATCATATTACATTTATGACATGGTCTGAAGCTATTTGCCATGTGTCCACCAATGAAAATTGATAGAGGAGAGTGCTTTCTAGAATTTACTCATTATGGTTACAAAAATAAATTATTCTGTTGTATACAAAGAGGGAAAAATAATGTGAGGTTTACATGAGAAACTTCAAAGTCTAATGAAGAAAGAAGGCAGGATGTGATTCTATTTGTTTAAAACTGTTTAACTTTTTAGGTCCAAACAGTCCAAAAGGAATGATTTCCAAGAGGAAGAGAAACTTTTGATGGTGGGCCTAATAAAATAAAACTACACATTGGTGAAGCTGAATGTGAAGATGGTTGCAGCGCGGCTGCACAGATGAGCCTGGAAGCTGGCTCCCACCCAACCCCAACGGCTGCGTGCGCCGCAACTACCATGTGTTACCCGCAAACCAGACCGCTTCTGTGCGGGAAAGACTGGCCAGCTTTCTTGGCCAAGCTGCTGCCGTAAAACACACTAGCGATTTGATTTTTCATGTTTTTAAAGGATATTATACTTTGACACAGAGTATACGTGTGGTCTCAAATTGCCCAGAGGGGTATCACAAACGATGGGCTGATGAATGTTTTGCAAGAATAGGCCACATTTTGTCAGGTTGCTTTGTGGCACTGCAAATCATTGCCTTACAATAAGGAATGCCCTTAAAAAAACCCAAACTTTTAAATCTTAGCAAAAGAATATAAAGTGCAGTTAAATACTCTCATTAAGAATAATCTGCCTTTCACAATTTACATGCATCAGCTGCCTTTTGATATGGCCTGTGAAAAGCAAAAGCATCATGGGATCTCTTAAAAGAAGTGGAAAACTAAATGTCAGAACTGCATTTTTACACTCGGCTAGAGAAATTCCCGCCTCATATAAAACACCTACATTCCAACACCTAGTGTTTGCTTTGGAGACTTACAAAGAGTTAATACAGCTTGTTTGGCATCAGATATCAGTATAATGGGCTTTTACTGAAGTAATTAAAATTTGTTTATAATTAATACAGATGAATTGGTTTCTGCACAATAATAGTTAGGAGATTAACAAAGGCCACATTTTGGCAACAAGACTACATTCTTTCCCAAGTGCTGTGGGACCTTATCCAATGAATGTCTGTCCAAGCCGGCTGATTCTTCAGAGCTGCCATATGGCACAGCTATGCATTATGACTTTTTTTCTAAAAGGCAGCCATATGACATAACTGATCTTTAAAACGTTGTCAGAAGGCATTACCTGGGTAGGCTTCGAGCTGCTTTCCAAAAACTTAGAAAGCACAGGCTATTAATTATAAGCAAAAGAAACGTGCATACGCATGCTAGAAACTTGGCATTCTTTCCTCCCTAGTCACAGCTGATCATCTCTCAAGCCTTCTAGATGGGTAAATAGCTTTTTTTTTTTTTTTTTAAATTTCCATTGGGAAAATATTCTGTTTTAAAACGTGTATCTATCAATTCCAGTATAAAATGTCTGTGCACTTGCCCTAATATGCACATATTTTACCACCTGTACTTTCACTCTATTCACTGATTTTCAAAACAAGAACAAAAATACAATGCTATGTAGAACTGAAAATTTTCAAAACAATGTTTAGAATACCATTGAAAGAAAAACAATTGTCTAGGTGTGGTGGTAGGTGATTTTTAGCTGACATCTATCCCCTCCGTACTACTCAATTATGATTGGCCAAAAATATAAATAGCTCAAATATTTCCTTTCCAATTTCCTCAGAAATTTAGTTTGTGCAAGGGGGAACATCCATTTTAAACTTTCTACTTTTGTATATCTGTTTAGAGCAAGCTGCCTGTATTAGTTTCCACTGAAATACAGCCTAGAGGAATTTGCAGAAGTCCATAGAAGAAGAAGAAAGGGAAGAAAGAAGTCAATGTATCAGTGGTTTTGTGGGCACAGAACGGGTGAGAACTGCCTCTGGATTTGTGCTGACTGCTAACCTACTGCTACTCTGTATCCGTTCTGATATAGTTCAGTGGACTGATAACTGCTTAGTGGACTAATAATTGTTTAGTGGACAAATTCAAGGTGTGTGCACTCAAATTTCCTCAAACTTGCACCTCTCACAGCCTTTCCTTTCTCTGTAAATGTCAACTCCACCCTTCTGGCAAATCAGTTCAAAAACCTTGCCGTCATCTCTGACCTCTTTCTTTCCCTCATATCCCTCATCCAATCCACCAGCAGAGTCTGTGAGCTCTACCTTGAAAAGATATCCTAATTTTCCTTATTTCTTGCTACTCCCATTGCTCAGAGCCCAGTCCTAGGCACGATCATTTCTCCTCTGTTAATTTAACAGCGTCCCCTTTCCACTCTCTTTGCCTGCCGTCCTTCTCTGTGATAGCAGCCCCAGGGATCTCGTTAAAGTAAATGTCAGATCATGTCACTTCCCTGATCAAAATCCTCGGCTCACTTTGAATGAAAGTCCCCACCGGGCCCTACACAATCAAGTCTCTTGTACCTTTTCTAAACCTGCCTCTAACAGCCTGCCCTGGGCTCACTCTGACTCCGCTTGCACTGGCTTTAAGCAAGGCATGCATACGACATGTATCTTCTGCCTCAAGCCTTCTATACCTGCTGTTTATTTTCTCAGTTATGTTTCAGGGTGAGCTGCTGCTGGCTTGTGAGTCACTTGTCAAATTGTTAGGAACTGGGCTAGCCAGTTGTTAAACCGGTGGTAGCCGGAAGGTAGCCAAAGTGGGAGTATTTACACCAAGGAAATTGGCAATCTCTGAAAATCAGATCTCTTCATTCCATGGAGAGATGGTTGTTAAACATTCACCAGAATTCCACTGATTTGTCTCTTCCTGTAACGTTCTCCTCTTGCACAATTACCTCCCTTACTTCCTCAACTTCTTCAGATCTTTATGCAAGACATTAGGAGTGAGGTCTACTCTGACTACCCCATTTAAAATATAACCACTCTCAACTTCCTCTCATCCCTTCATTATTTTTCTCCATTAAATTAGTAATTTTGCCATTTTTATATCTATTTCTCTATTTTTAGTTTATTGTCTGTCTCCCTGAAATAAAATATAGATTAACACATAAAAGAGTTAATTAATTATTAATATATATTCTACTTTGACAATAACTAGAAGGCAATGGCACCCCACTCCAGTACTCTTGCCTGGAAACTCGCACGGATGGAGGAGCCTGGTAGGCTGCAGTCCATGGGGTCGCTGAGAGTCAGGCACGACTGAGCGACTTTCACTTTCATGCATTGGGGAAGGAAATGGCAACCCACTCCAGTGTTCTTGCCTGGAGAATCCCAGGGATGGAGGAGCCTGGGGGCCTGCCATCTATGGGGTCGCACAGAGTCGGACAAGACTGAAGCGACTTAGTGGCAGCAGCAGATCATATGCATCAGAGTTCTACCTCACCATATAGTGTTTGAAATGCCAATTTTTAAAAAGCATTTATTTTGAGATGGCTAAATTTATTTGAAATAAATTTCATCTAAGAGTTACAGTCATAGTATTTAAAAAATTTTGTCTATACTTCTTCAGTTTCAGCAGTTATTGACATTTTGCCACATTTGACCTAGCTATCCATCATCTAATGTTTTGTCACCAGGATCATTTGAAGTACTTGCATGCTTCATAAACCTAAATGCTTTAACGAGAATGTCCTCAGAAAATGTGTTCTATCGTTTTCAAGGTTTTTTTTTTCCAGTTTTATTGAAAAATAATTGACACACACCGCTAAGTTTAAGGAAAACAGCATGGAGGTTTGATTGACATATACTGTGAAATAATTACCACAATAGGTTAAAGTAACATCCGTCTTCTGATATAGATACAATAAAAAGAAAGAAGAAAAGAAAAAAATTCTTGTGATGAGAACTCAGAGCTTACTGTCCTGGCTTTCATGTGCATCACGGCCATCATGTTACTTCCCTCTTACCTATTTTATCAATGGAAGTTTGTACCTTTCGACCACCTTCCTCCAATTCCTCCCTGCCTCTGGTAACCACTGCTGCTGCTGCTAAGTCGCTTCAGTCGTGTCCGACTCTGTGCGACCCCATAGACAGGAGCCCAACAGGCTCCCCTGTCCCTGGGATTCTCCAGGCAAGAACACTGGAGTGGGTTGCCATTTCCTTCTCCATTGTGTGAAAGCGAAAAGTGAAAGTGAAGTCGCTCAGTCGCATCCGACTTCTAGCGACCCCATGGACTGCAGCCTACCAGGCTCCTCCATCCATGGGATTTTCTAGGCAAGAGTACTGGAGTGGCTTGCTATTGCCTTCTCCGTCTGGTAACCACAGTCTGACTTAATTTTCCATGAGCTTTTCTAAGATTCCACATATAAGTGAGATCATACAGTATTAATCTGTATGACTTATTTCACTTGGAATGAGGCGTTCAAGATCCAACCATGCTGTCACAAATGGCTAGACTTCCTTGTTTTTAACATGACCAGGAGCTGACTATGGCTCAGATCATGAACTCTGTATTGCAAAATTCAGACTCAAATTGAAGAAAGTAAGGGAAACCACTCAACCATTCAGGTGTGACCTAAATCAAATCCCTTATGATTATACAGTGGAAGTGACTAGATTCAAGGGATTATCTGATAGATAGAGTGCCTGAAGAACTAAGGATGGAGGTTTGTAACACTGAACAGGAGGCTGTGATCAAAACCATCTCCAAGAAAAAGAGATGCAAAAAGGCAAAATGTTTGTCCGAGGAGGCCTTATAAATAGGTGAGAAAAGAAGAGAAGTGAAAGGCAAAGGAGAAAAGGAAAGATATACCCATTTGCAAGCAGAGTTTCAAAAAATAGCAAGGAGAGATAAGAAAGCAGTCTTAAGTGATCAATGCAAAGAAATAGAGGAAAACAATAGAATGGGAAAGACTAGAGATCTCTTCAAGAAAATTAGAGATACGAAGGGAACATTTCATGCAAAAATGGTCACAATAAAAGATAAAAATTGTATGGACCTAACAGAGGCAGAAGATATTAAGAAGAGGTGGCAAGAATACACAGAACTATACAAAAAAGATCTTAATGGCCCTGATAACCATGATGGTGTGATAACTCACCTAGAACCAGACATCCTGGAAAGTGAGGTTAAGTAGGCCGTAGGAAGCATCACTACAAACAAAGCTAGTATAGGTGACGGAATTCCAGCTGGGCTATTTTAAATTTTAAAAGATGATGCTGTGAAAGTGCTGCACTTAATATGCCAGCAAATTTGGAAAACTCAGCAGTAGCCACAGGGCTGGAAAAGGTCAGTTTTCATTCCAATCCAAAAGAATGGCAATGCCAAGGATTGTTCAAACTACCAAACAGTTGCACTCATTTCACATGCTAGCAAAGTAATGCTCAAAATTCTCCAAGCCAGGCTTCAACAGTACATGAACTGAGAATTTCCAGATGTTCAAGCTGGATTTAGAAAAGACAGAGGAACCAGAGATCAAATTGCCAACATCCTTGGATCATAGCAAAAACAAGAGAATTCCAGATAAACATCTACTTCTTACTCATTGACTATGCTAAAGCCTTTGACTCTGTGGATCACAATAAACTGTGGAAAATTCTGAAAGAGATGGGAATACCAGACCACCTGACCTGCCTCCTGAGAAATCTGTATCCAAGTCAAGAAGCAACAGTTAGAACTGGACATGGAACAACTGACTGGGTCCATATCTGGAAAGGAGTATATTGTCACCCTGCTTATTTAACTCGTATGCAGAGTACATCATGTGAAATGCTGGACTGGATGAAGCACAAGCTGGAATCCAGATTGCTGGGAGAAATAACAGTAACCTCAGATATGCAGATAACACCACCCTATGGCAGAAAGTGAAGAAGAACTAAAGAGTCTTTTGATGAAAGTGAAGGAGGAGAGTGAGAAAGTTGGCTTAAAACTTAGCATTCAAAAACCTATGATCATGGCATCCAGTCCCATTGA
Organism: Cephalophus harveyi; assembly: GCA_006410635.1. Taxonomy (NCBI): domain Eukaryota; kingdom Metazoa; phylum Chordata; class Mammalia; order Artiodactyla; family Bovidae; genus Cephalophus; species Cephalophus harveyi. Next base: position 14,243 of record SJYT01048575.1, on the reverse strand, counting down.
AGTGAAGTGAAGTGAAGTCAGTCATGTCCGACTTTGCAACCCCGTGGACTGTAGCCTGGTAGATTTCTCCATCCATGGGATTTTCCAGGCAAGAATACTGGAGTGGGTTGCCATTTCCTCCTCCAGGGGGTCTTCCTGACCCAGGGATGGAACCTGGGTCTCCAGCACTGCAGGCAGACTCTTTACTATCTGAGCTATCAGGGAATCTGGTCCCATTGCTTCATGGCAACTAGATGGGAAAACAGTGGAAACAGTGGCAGACTTTATTTTCTTGGGCTCCAAAATCATGGCAGATTGTGACTGCAGCCATGAAATTAAGTGACTCTTGCTCCTTGGAAGAAAAGCTATAACCAACCTAAACAGCATATTAAAAAACAGAGACATTACTTTGCCAACAAAGGTTCATGTAGTTAAAGGGTCAACAAGATCCCCTAGAAAAGGAAATGGCAACTCACTCCAGTATTCTAGCCTGGAGAATCCCATGGACAGAGGAGCCTGGCAGGCTAACGTCCATGGAATCACAAGAGTCAGACACAACTTACAACTAAACCACCACCATGGTTTTTCCAATAGTCTTGTATGGATGTGAGAGTTGGACTATAAAGAAAGCTGAGCTCCCAAGAATTGGTGCTTTTGAAATGTGGCGTTGGAGAAGACACTTGATAGTCCCTTGGACTGCAAGGAGATCAAGCCAGTCAATCCGAAGGGAAATCAGCCCTGAATATTCATTGGAAGGACTGATGCTGAAGCTGAAGCTCCAATCCTTTGGTCACCTGATGTGAAGAGATGACTCACTGGAAAAGACCTTGATTCTGGGCAAGATTGAAGGCAAGAAGAGAAGGGGACTATGGAAGAGAAGATGGTTGGCTAGCATCACCGACTTGATGGACATGAGTTTGAGCAAGCTCTGGGAGGTGGTGATAGACAGGAAGGCCTGGCGTACCGCAGTCCAAGAGCTGGATATGACTGAGCGATTGAACTGAACTGAGATTCCCCTTTGTTTATCTTTGCTTTTATATCCATTATTCTGGGAGGTGGATGTTGCAGTGGTATATGTCAGAGAGTGTTCTGCTGTTTTCCTCTCGGAGTTTTATAGCATCCAGTCTCACATTTAGGTCTTTCCTCCATTTTGAGTTTATGTTTTTGTATGGAGTTAAAGAACGGAGGGAAACCTGGGTCTTGCTCTGGTGGGCAGGGCTGTGCTCAGTAAAACTTGAATCCTACTGTGTGCTGCTGGGTGGGGCTGGGCTCCCTCCCTGTTTGGCCTGAGGTTGATCCAATCCTGGAGTCCACAGGCTCTGTGGTAGGGCTAATAGCAACCTCCAAGAGGACTTACTTCTCCCAGGAATGCTGCTGCTGGAGCTCCGTGCCTTCGGTGGGCACTGAGTGCCCTCGCCTCTGCAGGAGCCCCTCGAGCACTCACGGGGAGGTCTGGCTCAGTCTCCCGTGGGGTCCCTGTTCCTCTCCCCTAGGTCCTGGTGCACACAGGGTTTTGTTTGTGCCCTCCAAGGATAGAGTCTCCTTTTCCCCCAGTCCTGTGGAAGCCCTGTCATCCAATCCTCCTGGCCTTCAAAGACAGTTTCTCTGGGGATTCCCAGTCCCTCTGCCAGATCCCAGGGCAAGGAGCCGGATGGGGGCCTAGAACCTTCAGGACAGTGCAAGATCTTCTTTAGTGCCACTGTTTTCCAGTCTGTGGGTCACCCATCAGTGGGTATAGGGTTTAATTTTGTCACGTTGATGCTCCTCCTCCTGTCTTACTGTGGCTTCTTCTTTGTCCCTGGACATGGGTTTTTGTTTTTTTTTTGAGGCATTTCAACAGCTATTTGCAGTTTTGGTGCTCCCACAGGGCAAGGCGAGTGCAAATTCTTCTACTCCGCCACGAGAACTGTGGGATGTGTAAGTATTAATCTGTGAAACTTATTTCCCTCGTGCTCTTTATATAAAGGAACAAGAGTTCTGAACTTTATAATCTATTTTATGGCTATTTCTTCTTCAGAATTTGACTTAAAAAGAAAGGATCAAGCGAAAAATTAAAATAAGATTATTTTTAAAAGGGCTTAATTGACTGGTAATGACCACTCCTGGTAAAAGGTTAGGAAGATATTAGAACTCCTTGCTTTCATATCAAAAACTTAATATGGCTAAAGTAATTGAAGATGATTGCCAAATCACTAATAAGAAATGCCAATGCTCTTTGATATATATTTTTTGACTCTAGTGTGTATATTCTGGTTAGATTATAGCAGGATACTTCATGAACTAAAGTACTGGTTCTCAAAGTGTGGTACCTGGACTAGCAACATCAACATCACCTGGAAACTTATTAGAAATGTAAGTTTTGGTGCGTCTTCCTAAACCTACTGAATCAGAAACCTGGGAAAGTGGGATGTAAACAGATAACCGTCTACGTTATAAAAAAAGCTTCCTGGTAGTTCGATGCTTGATAAACTTTGAAAACTACCAACTGAAGGATGCATTTCCTATTCATTCACTTAGCATATTTTAATTAATTACTTAATACCCTATACTTTCCTTCCCAGGTACTAGGATATAGCGGTGATACAGCAAACTAGGTCCCTCCTCTCAAGGGTATTATATCAACTGGGGATAATCAGAGAAACACTAACCACTTAAACTATTAAGAACAATGGATTTTTAATTCAGGGATTGATTACACAGGAAATAAACAACTGTGAAGGCAACAGGTGATAGTGAAGCAGACAAGGAGATGATCACCTCTGGCCTGGACCACAAAGGGATATAGTGTTATTAGAGTTCAGGGGCCAAAGTCACCAGGCAGAACGGTCTGGAGTTGGCTGGAGGCACAAAGGAGTGGCAAGTGCTGGCCCAGTCCTGAGACCACCTGGGCAGAGAGGGGCAGGGAGACGTCCTGGCTTCCTTCTTTCTTCCACCCTTCCACCAGCACCGCTTTATTGTCCAAGCCGAGTAAGAAACCTGCTGGCAAGAGGCCTGGAGGTGCAGTCTACAGGTGACAACAAGTGATACGGAGCAGAACTTGCTGGAGAACCATGGCAAGAAACAGTCCAGCGTGAGCACACGTGCTTCCTCGGGGATCCAGACTGTTACCTGCATCCTCTGTGTAGACTGTTCTCTGCACCGGTCATTTGCAGACAGAAGTAGAGAAGCATTTTAAACTTGCACAGTATGTCAGAAATCTGAGTAAGTTAAAGACAGGAACATTGCAGGGAAAATAAAAGTTCAATTTATTTTTTATTCTGTCATTGTAACACATTTGTATTCTCTCCTAAATGAATGAGATATTTAGCATGAAAAGACGTTCATGTGCAAATAGAATAGGTGGATTAATTATACCACATTTACTATCAGTTCATTTTTTAATACTGACTACAGTGATTTAAGCTTTCAAAAAGCTAAGTGCTCACACAAATCATGTCTCCAGAGACTGTGTGCTTTGTGCTGATCAATAAATATTCTGTTAATTATGGAGATATAGGGAAAATTACGGCATTTATAATTCTGCATGCATAAGAACAACTCTTCAAAGCTGAAAATACCTTTCTGTTTAGGTTGGCTTAATGCTCTGGAGGATGATTAGACCACATTCTCAATTAATCTTTTGGCGAGTGCTATTTTCTCATTTTCCTTCCAAGAATATTTTGGTTGTGAAAGAATAGAATTCTTTAAAAGAATTCACTATCAACCTACCTTTTTCCCCTTTGGGTTTCTATCTACCTTTAGAATAGTTGTTTGTGACGTGATCTTTCATTTATTCAACAAATATTTGGTGCATGCTGACTTAGTGCAAAATATTTTTGGGGATAAAAATGCTTTTAAAACTTATGTGCAGAGAACAGTTCCTAAAGCTGGTTTTCGACAGTGTACTGATCAGATAGTTTCCAACTGTTAGATTTGTAACCTCATTTTAATTAACCTGTCCAAGCCTGTTTCTTTCTCTGTAAAATAGGTCCTATCACATCTATCTCACAGAGCTTAGAGAATATGTACATTTTAATGAGTCTACTGCTATGTCTAGAATACTCTGAGTACAATTGTGACAATAAATGTTAGTTCCCTTCCTAAATTTTCTGCACACTTTTCCTCTCCCTAGATAATTTCATTCTTCTACATTCGTTCTCTAATGCCACCAAAGACCCTCTGTTCCTTTCTCATCGACTTCTTACATTTTTCACTATCAGAATAACTGACCATCATTGGCAGGTAATCCCAATGGAGGGAAAAGCTCTCTCATCCTTATTCTTGACATTGACTTCATTCATTCAAAAATGTTTATTGAGAGTTTATGTTCCAAGTGTGCTCCTCAAGAGTGTAAGTTCTACTAAAATAGACAAGCTATTTCTACTAAGACAGGCAAGCTATTTTTCCTTGTTCAGTTAAAAAGGTAATTCAACAACTACTTTCTATGTTTTTATTTATTTATTCACTCGTCTGTTTAGCTGAGCCAAGTCATAACTGTGGCATTCAGGGTCTTTTAGTTGTGGCACGTGGCATTCCTTGACCGGGAATTGAACCTGGATGCCCCCACATTGCCGGTGAGGAATCTTAGCCACTGGACCACCAGGGAAGTTCCAACTATTTTCTACATTTATACTCTATGCCAGGCTTTGTTCAAGGCATTGAGAATATAGCAGGAGACAAAAGTTTTTTGCCCCCATGGAGTTGAGGCACTCTAATGATCAAAGACTAATTAACAGCCATTTATAAAATATAGCATGTAGGGCTAAGAACTTTGAAGACAAAGCAGGATGAAGGGACTGTAGGGATGGTGTCTGAAAGCGTGACTCTTGGGTAGCAAGCGGAATGAAGTGAGGACGAGCACTGTGAGAATCTGCAAGGAGAACAGCTGCAGGCAGGAGAGAGGCCGAGTGCCCAGGCTAAGTGCCAGGCCGCGGCTGGTGTGGGGGATGCTGAAGGCCGGTGAGAAAGAAGGGCGAGGAAAGGCAGGCTGTGGATGAGGACTGAGAGCCAGCAGGCCAGCTCCCACTGGGCCTTATGGGCCAAGGTAAGGACTCTGCGTTTCATTTTGTGGGTGTCAGAAGTAGAGAAGTGGCGTTTCTGACTTGCTTCCAAAGGATTCCTCTGACTTCTTGGTGGAGGAAGGTCTGTAAGAGTCAGGAGTGGAAGAAGGCAGGTAGACAGAGGTGGTGGCTTGGAGTATGTTAGTAGTGATAAAAGTGGTGAGAAGGGGGCAGATCTTGGATATCTTTTGAGGTGGAGTCAATAGGATTTCTGACAATTGATATGGCAGGTGATAGAGAGATGACAAGTGTTACTTCAAGGAGTTTGATTTGAGAAACTGGAAAATCTCCCCCATGGAATATAGACTCTAGTGAGGGAGAAAGAACACGAACAAATAAACACAAGTGAAGAGCAGTAACTGATGTGGTGGGTGGTGGTGGGGTCAGGGACACTTTTCCAGAAAGTGGTGTTTGAGTTGGGACCTGGAGGATGATTGCTGGAGAAGACTCTTGAGAGTCCCTTGGACTGCAAGGAGATCCAACCAGTCCATCCGAAAGGAGATCAGTCCTGAATATTCATTGGAAGGATTGATGTTGAAGCTGAAACTCCAGTACTTTGGCCACCTGATGTGAAGAACTGATTCATTCGGAAAGACCCTGATGCTGGGAAAGATTGAAGGCAGGAGGAGAAGAGGACGACAGAGGATGAGATGGTTGGATGGCATCACCGACTCAATGGGCCTGAATTTGGGTAAACTCCAGGAGTTAGTAATGGACAGAGAGGCCTGGCGTGTTGCAATCCATGGGGTCTCAAAGAGTCAGACACAACTGAGTGACTGAATTGAACTGGAGGATGAGTGAGAGCTAGTTGGATGTGTGTTTTCAGGGGTGGGATATGCAGTGGAAGGCATGAATTTAGACATGTGCATAGATCCTGAGGCAAGAAGGAGCTTCGTAATACATTTGAATGTTGCATAGACTCAACAGGAGAACCCAGCCTGGCTCGGTCATGTGTATCTTCTACTGATTCACAACGTTTGCCCAAATCTACATATACCAAAGACCTTTTGCTTGTTTGCTTCTCATTCAGCAAAATTCCAGTCATCAGTTCTGATAATATAGCTCTTTCATTTTAAAAACATTACAATTTTTACTTTGAGAAATAGAAAAATAAATTTCACAGAACAATAAAGCACTCATGCCCACCTTCCAGAATCAACAACTATTAACCATCTTGGTTTCCAGTCTTTTTTCTTTTTTTAAAGGAAATGAGACTTTATATGTAAAGCCAAGTCCTCTTTAACCATCATCCATCCACACAACTTACCCCTTCTTTGCTTTCAACAGAAGCAACCATTTGTTGATTGGATACTGTTCTTTTCTGTCAGCTTTAAAAAAATATGTTTATTTTTTGGCTGCATTGGGTCTTAGTTGCTGGTACGTGAAATCTTTCCTCGTGGCATGTGGGCTCTTCCTTGGGGAATGCACCCTTCTCTCTAGTTGTGGTGTGTGGTCTCCGGAGCGTGTGGGCTCTCCAGTTGCGGTGCTCAGGTTAAGTAGCTGAAGTGCGTGGGCTTGGTCACCCTGCAGCACCTGGATCCTTAGTTCCCCCACCAGGGATGGAGCCTCTGTTTCCTGCATTGGCAGGTGGATTCTTTACCACTAAGTCACCAGGGAAGTCACTCAAGCTATATTTTAAAAACAGTATTTTTAAAATAATGATCAGGAGTCAACATCAGGAGATCATCCATGCCCTTTTAAAACCAGCACATATTCACTTTTCTCACAAGTTGCGAGATACATGATTCACAGACATCCCATTAACAGTGTAATGGGACAGGAACTGTTACCAAATTAATTATCTATGATTATCACACAAAAGGAGGCGATTATATTACCTGACTGACAAAAAGAAAAGTATTCAGTGAAGACAAAAAAGTATCCCAACTATAAACTGAGAAAAAGGTACCCACAGTTAAATTAGAAAGAGTATGCTTTGGTTTCAGTTTTCACAGTAGCATTAAAATAGCGCATTTTATCCTGTCTTAAGCATCAGCGCATCTCTTAAAGGGGCATGTAGTTATCACCTACTCTGTGTTTTGTTTTTTTCTCAATAGGTTTTATGAACATCCTTCACCAGGGAAAAGCATCCAAGAAACAATCTAGTGACTTTGAACGTTGCATACACTGATGGGCAACTGAATCGTATTGAAGGCATAATTAATACATTTCCAACTGCTACTCATCCTTTCCGATTCAGATTAACTACGATCTTTGCTGGAAGCTTTGTCTAGCCTCTTTGATTATTAGATGCCTCAAAAATTTTACTCTGAGAGGCAACCTGTTTTCCCCATTCATAGAACTTAAAATTGCATTGTTTCTCCCTTAATGATTTGCCCTATCGATCATAAGCTTGCTCTATAAACATGTACCATGTTAACTTGGTTAGTGCCTCGCATTTAGAATGCTCTGAAAAATTACTTGTGCTTTTGAGACTTTATCTTAATTTAACATTCACTTTTTCTTGTTTCATTCTCTTTTCTCCCCTAAAATCCATATTCTCTCATAGAGTACTCTTAATACTCTTCAAAAAGGCAGAAGGAAGAGAATAAATAGTGAAAAGCTTCAATTTCTAGACACTGTCTCATCAGTGACATAACTCTTTCCTTGAAAACATGCTATCTAAAAGCAATTTGTTCATCCTTGTATTGGATTTACCAAAGATCAGCCATGGTAAGAACTCTGTCTTTGCTGTCAGTACTTTATATTTCATTTTATAAGTTTAGGGGCCCAGAGGTTTCTTCTTTAGCATTTTCCCTATAAATAAAGTGCATTGTTACTTGGTAGCACACATGACTTTTTAATCTTTTCATTGGGTACCCACTGAATATTAGAATCTGGTCACATAAAAGTGAATAAGAGGTAGAATTCAGACTTGTAGCAAAGTCATATCAGTAGAAAAATAAATAGAAAAATGTTAAAACATGGATTTTTTTTTTTTTTTTTGCTCCTTATTTAGCAGGGAAAAGTGACAGAGCTGTCTTATTTGTTTTCTTTCTTTCTGCTTCTTTCCCACTTTCTTTCCTCTTGTTCCCGCTTTCATGGGGCTGTTGTCCCTATCACTTTAAACAGCTCTTGCCAAGATCACTAGTGATTTACCGCATCTTGCCAAATTTAATGGCCAATTCTCTGTCTACATTTTACCTGAACTTCTTGGGTTTTGGCACGAATAAATCTTGAAAGATTTTCTGTGCCTAGCTTTTGGGCCACTGCTAATAGGCCATAACAGATGATCCCTTTTAGACAACTTTTGTATACCAGATCCATTTATCCAAGTGCCTAACTTTTCTATGTAGACCATATGTCTAATACTAAGCTCATGGCATTTTCCTTGAAATCTGCTCCTCTATCACGTTTCTCACAACAGTTAGTTATAAACTTTAGTCATCCTTTACTCTTGTTTTTTTTTTTTTCCCCACATATTCTTATTCCAGTAAAACTTTTGGGCCCATCTGCAAAATATTTTTTTGAATCTAATCTTCGGTCACCACGTCCAACAAATTCCTTGGTCCAAGCCAGTGACATCTCTTATAGATTACAGCAAGAGCTTCCCAACTGGCCTTAGTCCCCTTCTATCCACCCACTACCCACCACCACTCACCTGATCTAGTCTCATAGAAAACAGAATGATCTATTAAAAGTGTAAATCACACTTCACTCCCTGATTGAAAAGTCTTTTCATAGCTTTTAATAAAATCTTAAATCCTGAGAGTGAGATGAAGTCAGTAGAGTAGGAAGATCCTGAGATTATCACTCCCCTCCCCTCCTACACACACCATGAACACATCAAAACTACAGCTACGTATAGAGAAACTCTCACTGAAAATAGCCTGAAGACTACAGAACTGCTTTCCTTCAAACAAGGATACAAAGAAAGGACAACATGGAGCCTGGTAGGAGTGCAGGATAAAAGATCTAGCTGGGATCCATCCCTGGCAGGTGACTTGGAAGAGGAGAAAGATATCACAGGCTTGAGGATCCTCTCTAATAAATGAGGGGTTCAAGCCCTCCTTTAGGCACCCGGCACTGGGGTCTAGCATTGGGAAGATGAGTTTCCGATGAGCTTGAAAACCAGTGTGGTTTACCGGAGGGTCAAAAGGAACCAAGACTCCCCTTTCAAAAAACATGCTCACAGACTTGCTTTTTCCCCATCCTAGAGTATCAGACTGAAGGCGGCCTGGTGCCCTAACTGGCTTGCCAGGACTGCCCCCGTGAGGTCCGCGAGCTGGCACTGGGCTTCTGCTCCAGTCCTCCTGCTCTGTCTCTGCGCTCTGCCAAGGTGAAGACCACCATTGAGTGCGCCTGAGAAACTGGAGCCAGCCTAAAAGTGTGGCCCAGCCCCTCGTGCCCTGCCTCTGCCCATAAACAAGTCAGAGACCGCAACTGTTGCCATACATCAGGGAAAAGTGAAACCAGCTCAGAAATACAGTTCCAGGCCCTGGACCCTGATCCTGACCCCTAACAGGGCAGCAATGAACAGTGAGCCCAGCAGAAGCCCTGGGTTGTAGCTGTCTTTGGCTGCAGCCCCTCTGACTCCAGTCTTACCTCCAAGAAGCCAACAGTCACCAGCGCACCCTGGAAGAAGATGCCCCTTGTGACCTCTTCAGATCCAGCTCTCCCACGAAAGCCACTGGTCACAAACGGACTGCATAAGGTCATTCTCAACAAGGACAAGCCTTCAAGACTGGAATATCTAAGTGTTTCACTTAACTTCATAGAGACAAACAGAAACTCAAAGAAAATGAGAAGACAGAGAAATAAGTTCCAAATGAAAGTATAAGGTGAAACCTAGGAAAAAAACCCTAATGAAATGGTTATAATTTACTCAATAAAGTTTCAAAGTAATAGTAATAAAAACGCTCATTCAACTTGGAGAATAATAGAGGAACAGTGAAAACCTTAACAAAGAACTAGAAATATAAAAAGGAACCAGTCAGAGCTGAAGAATATAGTAACTGAAACAAAAAATACACTAGAGGGAATTAACAGCCCAGGTGATACAGAAAAACACATAAGTACATAAGAACACATAATCTGGAAGATAGAGTAATGGAAATCACCCAATCAGAGCAGCAAAAAACCATTTTTTTAATGAGCACAGATTAAGGGACATTTGGGCAACAAATGTCCTGCTATAGAGGTCCTAGAAGAAGAGAAAGGAAGCGGCATAAAAAGTACTTGAAGAAATTATGGTTGAAATCTTCCCTAATCTGAAGGAGGAAACAGATATCCAGGTCCAGGAAACACGGAGAGTCCCAAACAAGATGAACTCAAGGAGATTCACACTAAGATATATCATAATTAAAATGGCAAAAGTTTGGTAAAGAGAGAATTTAGAGGAAAACAAAGAGTCATAAATAAAGATACCCTCATAAAGTTATTAGCTGGTTTTTCAGCAGAAATTGTGCAGGCCAGAAAGGAATGGCATGAAATATTTGAAGTGCTGAAAGAAAAAAAGCCCTACTCTCTAGGATATTTTACCCAGAAAGATTATCATTTAGAATTGAAAAAGAGATAGTTTCCCAGACAAGAAAAAGTTAAGAGTTCAGCACCACTAAACAAGTAGACATAATTATAGGTTGATATAAATGAACTCCATGGTAACCACAAATCAAAAGTCTATCATTGATACACAAAAAACAAAGAGGAAAGAACTCAAATTTGACACTGAGGAAAATCATCAAACCAAAAGAAAAGAGGCTAAAAGAAGAAGAAACAGAGAAGTACAAAAAAACAACTAGAAAATAGCAAAATGGCAGTGCCTGTCAATGATCACTTAAATGTAAATGCATTAAATGCACCAATCAAAAGACTTACGGCATTGATTGTGATAAAAGGGTCAAGACAGAAAAAGCATATAATATCTGTAAATATACATGCACTTAATGTAGGAGCACTTGAGTATACAAAATAAATATTAACACAAATAAAGGGAGAAATTGATAATAATAATAGTAGGGGACTTTAACACCCCAATTACATCAATGGATAAACCATCCAGATAGAAAATCAATAAAGACACAAAAGCCTTAAATGACACATTACACCAGGGGGACTAAGTAGATATCTATAGGATATTCTGTCCTCAAACAGCAGCATACACATTCTTTTCAAGTGTACTTGACACTCTCCAGGATAGAATAGTTGCTAGGCCACAAAATAAGTCTCAATAAATTTAAGAAAAATGAAATTATATCAAGCATTCTTTCTGACCACACAGGTAAGAAACATGAAATCAATAATACAAAAAAAAAAAAAAAAGGAAAAAATGACATGTTACCAAAAAGCAAATAGGTCAATGAAGATATCAAAGAGGAAATCAAACAATACTTTGAGATAAACGAAAATAGAAGCACAACTTTTCAAAGTCTACAAGATGCTGCAAAGCAGTTCTAAGAGGAAAGTTTAAGCAGGCTTACCTCAAGAAATGAGCGAACTCTCAAACAATCTAACTTTGCATCAAAAAGAATTAGAAAAAGAAGAATAATTAATTATAATATAATGTCAACTATTAATAAATACTATGAAGATCATAAAAGTCCTTGATTACATAGAAACAGTATGCTCTTTGACATTGGTCTTAGGAAATATTTTTTATAAATCTGTATTTTCAAAGGAAATAAAAGTAAACATAAACAAATGGGACATAATTTTGACTTAAAAATTTGCATAGCAAAGGAAATCACCACGAAATGAAAAGGCAGCCTACTAAATGGGAGAAGGTTCAGTTCAATAAGTGATATGTCTGATACATAATTTATATTCAAAATATATAAAAAGGTGCTAGTCACTCAGATGTGTCTGACTCTCTGTGACCCCATGCACTCATATAACCCAATAAAAGAATAGATAATGTGATTAAAAAGTGAACAGAGGAATTGAAAAGGCATATTTTTTTATAGAAGACATACAGATGGCTATGAAAAGATGTTCAGTATCACTGATCATTAGGGAAATGCAAACCAAAAGCAGCATGAGATATCACCTCAAGCACGCATGCTCTGTCGCTCAGTCGGGTCTGACTCTTTGCGACCCCATGGACTGTAGCTCACCAGGCTTCTTTGTCTATGGGATTGCCCAGGCAAGAATACTGGAGTCAGTTTCCATTTCTTCCCCCAGGAAATCATCCCAACCCAGGGACTGAACTTTTGAAAGGCAGGTTCTTGACCATAGTTCCACCTGGGAAGCCCGTGAACTATCACCTCAGGCACATCCAAATGGCTATCATCAAGGGAAAAGAAATAACAAGTGCTGACGAAGACGTGGAAAAAGAGAATCCTTGTACACTGTTGGTGGGAATGTAAACTGATAGTCACTATGAAAAACTGCNACCTGGGAAGCCCGTGAACTATCACCTCAGGCACATCCAAATGGCTATCATCAAGGGATAAGAAATAACAAGTGCTGACGAAGACGTGGAAAAAGAGAATCCTTGTACACTGTTGGTGGGAATGTAAACTGATAGTCACTATGAAAAACTGCAGGCTTCCCAGGTGGCTCTAGCAGTAAAGAATTTGCCTGCCAATTCAGGAGACGTAAGACACACAGGTTTGATCACTGCATCGGGAAATGATCCCCTCCCCCCTGGAGGAGGGCATGGCAACATACTCTAGTATTCTTGCCTGGGGAATCCCATGGACAGAAGAATCTGGCAGGCTACAGTCCACAGGGTCTCACAGAGTCAGATATGATGGAAGTGACTTAGCATGCACACATGCATGAAAAACTGTACAGAGATTTCTTTAAAAATTATTTTTAAAATACCGTATTATTCAGAAATTCCACTTATATGTATTTATAAAAAAAAAAAAAACAAACAAAAGAAAATACTAATTTGGAAAGATATATGGGCTTCTCTTGTGGCTCAGCTGGTAAAGAATCTGCCTGCAATGTGGGAGACCTGGTTCCATCCCTGGGATGGGGAGGTCCCCTGGAGAAGGGAAAGGCTACCCACTTCAGTATCCTGGCCTAGAGAATTCAATGGGCTCTATAGTCCATGGGGTTGCAAAGAGACACGACTGAGAGACTTTCACTTTCATTTTCATGAAACACGATGTTTTACTTAAAAAAAAAATTACTTGCTTTAATTGGAAGATAATTGCAGTATTTTGATGATTTTTACCATACACAGTACGAGTCAGCCATAGGTTATACATGGTCCCCTCCATCCTGAAACTCCTCCCACCCCCCTCCCCACCCTATCTCTCTAGGTTGTCACAAAGCACTAGCTTTGGGTACCCTGATTCTCAGTGTTTTATTTATAATAGTTAAAATATGTTAAAAACTGAAGCGTTCATCAGCGGATGAATGGATAAAGAAGATGTGGTGTATATATACACAGTGGACTACGAGTCAGTCACAGGAATGAAAAGCTGAGGATGCTGGTGAGGATGTGGTGAAAAAGGAGTGCTTGTATACTATCTCGCCATTTGCAACAATATGGTTGCTTAGTGGAATAAATCAGAGAAAGAGAAATACTTTACGTTTTCACTTTTATGTGGAATTTAAAAAACAAATGGAACAAAACAGAAGTAGAGTTACAGATACAAAGAACAAACTAGTAGTTACCCCCAGGATGGGAGGAAGTAGGAGGAGGTACAAAACAGGTGACAGGGATTTAAAAAAACCAATTATTGGGTACAAGCAAATTACAAAGAAGCCATGTACAGGATAGGGAATAGAGCCAATTATGTATAATGTATCAAAAGATGGCATTACTGTGTTGGACACTTGAACCTAGAGTATTATTGTAGATCAACTCTACTTCCATCAGAAAAATTCAAGTCCTAACAATCTTGGAATGTGAAGTCAAGTGGGCCTTAGAAAGCATCACTACAAACAAAGCTAGTGGAGGTGATGGAATTCCAGTAGAGCTATTTCAAATCCTGAAAGATGATGCTGTGAAAGTGCTGCACTCACTATGCCAGCAAATTTGGAAAACACAGCAGTGGCCACAGAACTAGAAAAGGTCAGTTTTCATTCCAATCCCAAAGAAAGGCAATGCAAAAGAATGCTCCAACTACTGCACAATTGCACTTATCTCACACACTAGTAAAGTAATGCTCAAAATTCTCCAAGCCAGGCTTCAGGAATACGTGAACCGTGAACTCCTGATGTTCAAGCTGGTTTTAGAAAAGGCAGAGGAACCAGAGATCAAATTGCCAACATCCACTGGATCATGGAAAAAGCAAGAGAGTTCCAGAAAAGCATCTATTTCTGCTTTAT
>SJYT01048572.1:37322-59945 GCA_006410635.1 Cephalophus harveyi | reverse complement strand
TTGGACTGCAAGGAGATCCAACCAGTCTATCCTAAAGGAGATCAGTCCTGGGTGTTCACTGAAAGGACTGATGTTGAAGCTGAAACTCCAATATTTGGCCACCTGATGTGAAGAGCTGACTCACTTGAAAAGACACTGATGCTAGGAAAGATTGAGGGCAGGAGGAGAAGGGGACGACAGAGGATGAGATGGTTAGATGACATCACTGACTCAATGGACATGGGTTTGGGTGAACTCCGGGAGTTGGTGATAGACAGGGAGGCCTGGTGTGCTGTGGTTCATGGGGTTGCAAAGAGTCAGACATGACTGAGCAACTGAACTGAACTGGATATATATATATATATATATATCGCAGCACTTCATTCCTCATTATTGCTGAATAATATTCCATATATGAATATACTACATTGTAGTTATCCATTCATCACTTGATAGACATGTAAGCTGTTTCCACTTTCTGACTATTACAAAAAATGCTGCTATGGACATTCATGTACAAACTGTTATGTGGACATATCTTTTCTACTCCTAACACCTAGGAGTAGAACTGCTCAGTCATATGATAATTCTACAGTTAACACTCTGAGAAACTGCCAAACAGTTCAGTGCTATCTTTTTAAATGATATATATACACAAATTATATCCTATGATCCAGCTATTAGTAGAATTACAAATTCTAACAGTCTATTCTATAGAAATAAAGATTAACAAAAGTTTGTTCACTATGTTACAGTATTCGACAAAAAGGGAATGTTTAGATAAAGCAGAATATATACAAATACAAGGGATACTATGCAACTATTAAAAAGAACTTCTACTCATCTCTTAGCTTATATATTATTTCCTCCTGATATCCAGACCAAAAGCATATTAAACTCTCCTACAGAATCCTGTCTGCAGCAAAAGAATTTTGGTTTTGTAATAAAAAAACCTGTTTACTTAAATATTAAGTAAAAAATGCTTCCTAAAGGATATGAAAGCTAAAAGGAAGCATGAACCAGAGGAGAAGGAGGAGAAGAAAAGGTAGAGGATAGGATTACTAGGCAGTGAGGAAGCCATAAGCAAAGGCCAGAGGCAGAGAAGCGAATCCGCTAGAGCCTAAACGTGGTGAGGTGGTGAGGGTGGTAGGGAGCAAAGACAGAAGCAGGGTCGAGAGCTAAGAGATGAAGTTGGAGAAGTGGAGGCCAGCTCATGAAAGGACTCAGGAAGCCTGTTAAAGAGTTCAGCCATTAACTTGATGCAGTTTACATTAGAGTCACTGAAGGGTGAAAGAGAGTCCTCTGACCACAGAGTGGAGATGGGGTAAGAGAAGGGGAAAAACAAGATGCCAGGTAGTTACTAGGCTGTGCTGAGGGATGACCAAGAGTAGCCTCAGGAAGGAGCCTGTGAATCAAGTACAGAGAAATTAGGAAGCAGAATTCAGTGGATTTGGTGACTGGATGTGGGGGACAGCTGAGAGGAATGAGTCAAGATTAAAAGCCCAGATCAAGAACATGAGTTGTAGAATCAGTCAGTCATAATGCTAACTTATTTATCAACAGTTGGAGAGAGGCTGGCAAAAAAAGATTTTTAAAAGAAAGAAGAAAAAAAGGAAAAGGCAAATTGTCAAGAGGACTGATTCTTTTTTCCCCCCAATCCTCAATCTGTGATTATGAAATAATTACAGTGGCTATACATCACACTCAAATTCAACTGTGAGTATTTGGCTCCAAAGAAGAAAAGAGCCGTCATACACTGAGTGAATGAGAAAATGTTAATACAACCTGAAGTGAGCAGGGGATGGGGGACCATGACTCTGGAGTGGGAATAAGATAGGAAACTACTGTCTCAGACATACTCTTTTTTCACATGTTCACATTTCACCAAGGTGAGAATATAAGCCGAAGATAAAACAATTTTTTTTTTTACAATGTGACCCTTTACAAGAACTTACTTCATTTGATTCTCAAGTGTAGAAACAATGATCTGAATGTTTGTCCACTACAACTCTTTAGGAAACATAGCTTACTCTTCTAGATCTTTAATTGCCATTACACTTTCCAACATTCTTCAAAAAGGAATGCTCTAAAAGGGAGTGACCTTTTTCTCTTTATAACTTTTCTATTCTTCATTCATACACACACACACATATATAGGCATACATGCATGAGTGCGTGCATGCTTCAGTTCAGTCGCTCAGTCGTGTCCGACTCTTTGCGACCCCATGAACCACAGTACACCAGGCCTCCCTGTCCATCACCAACTCCCAGAGTCCACTCAATCCCATGTCCATTGTGTTGGTGATGCCATCCAACCATCTTATCCTCTGTCGTTCCCTTCTCCTCCTGCCCTCAATCTTTCCCAGCATCGGGGTCTTTCCAAATGGCCGCATCAGGTGACCAAAGTAGTGGAGTTTCAGCTTCAACATCAGTCCTTCCGATGAACACCCAGGACTGATCTCCTTTAGGATGGACTGGTTGGATCTCCTTGTAGTCCAAGGGACTCTCAAGAGTCTCTTCCAACACCACAGTTCAAAAGCAACAATTCTTCTGTGCTCAGCTTTCTTTATAGTCCAACTCTCACATCCATACATGACCACTGGAAAAACCATAGCCTTGAGCATGCCTGCTTAGTCATGTCTAATTATCTGCGACCCCATGGACTGCAGGACTATAGACCACCAGGTTCTTCTGCCCATGGAATTTTATAGGCAAGAATACTGCAGTAGGTTGCTATTTCCTACTCCAGGTGATCTTCCTGACCCAGGGATCTAACCTACATCTCCTGCATTAGCAGGAGGATTCTTTACCACTGAGCCACCTGGGAATCCTATATATATATATATACACATATGTGTTTTTATATATATATATTTATATATGTGTGTGTGTATATATATATATATATATACACACACACTCACATATATACATCCTACAGATTTTTAAAAATCCAATTAACTATCATTTCCCTGGTTAAGGCATAAAGAACAAAGTCTCTGGCTATACTACAGGCTTTACAGAATCACACTAAATGACTATGCTGGGTAGGATAAAAGTTCGTAATCAAGGTGGCTCAACTTTCCTACACAACTTTGGTCATTTCCAGGTTAAAAAGATTAAAAGACCTGGTTCAGTACTTCTGATAACACCCTGAAACCATTAGAAAGTTAAAAAGTGCTCCAGTTTTCTCCCTACAGAATCCAAGCAAATCCAAGCATAATCCTATACACAGTATATACTCAATTGATACTTGTTAAATGAATGTATTTGCTGTAACCAATTTAATAAAAACTCTAGGATAATATCACTTTTATCAAGATTTACTCTTTATGAAAACTTGAAAATACAAATAAATTATTCAGTGAAACTTACCTGCCACTGTGAGCTTGGCCGTTCTGCTGACAATAGTTCCAAGACTCTCAACAGTGGCTACACACTGATAATAACCTTCATCAGGTTTATTGTGTTTGGAATGCACCACACTGCTGATAAACAAAGACCCATCTGGGAGAAGCTGGCGTCGATCATCTGACACTAAGTTTAAAAGAGTTCCATCTTTTTTCCATTCAATTTTGGGAGAAGGCTCAGAATATGCTGAACAGTTTAATATAACAGAAGAGCCTCTAACTGAGAGTGTATCCACTGGTTCCACCAAAAAATAAAATGGAGTGAATGTCCGAATGCTGGATCCTATAAAAATAATAAAGAAAAAGAACAAAGTTAAACAAAACTTTTCTCTATTATTTCTGTAAGAAAATATAACATGTCCAAAAATTATTTTTAAGTGGCTTCTCCTTTAGGTATGATACAAAAATACAGTCATTTTACTATAAATATCCAATAAATTCATATCCATATCTAATAAATAAAACCTATTTTTTATTAGGAAATCAAAACTTGACCCATTTAGGAAAAAAGACCCTGCTACAGGAAATAATCCAGCCTTGCTAGATGATATGAATATCTAGTAGAAGTTTTATTATAAACCCTAAAATGAGATTTAGAAATATTTAAAATTCTAGTATTCAAAAAGTGAAATTTTCTACAGAATGTAAAAGAGGCAGAAAATTGAAATGATTCTTTGGTAATAAGGTATTTCTTCTATGTTTACTGGCTGTATTTCTTTCATAAATTCACTATACAGACACTCTCTCCATTTTTCTAATGGATTATTCATCCTATTGACTAAAACCAATCTTTGGGCATAGATAACCATGTTTTGTAAATGTTCTTTTTTCTACTTTGATTTTTAGTTAATACATTTTAACTACCTAAAAGTACGCCTGTTATATTTTAAAAGGTTTTCTTTGTCCTAAGATTATTTTTAAAAATTTAGCTTTGTTTTGTGCTACTACTTTTGTGGTTTCATTGTTTCTTTAAGCAGATATAAAGCTACTTTCATCTCCATATACATAGTGTGCCTGGTGCTGCTGCTAAGTCGCTTCAGTCGTGTCCAACTCTGTGCGACCCCATAGATGGCAGCCCACGAGGCTCCCCCATCCCTGGGATTCTCCAGGCAAGAACACTGGAGTGGGTTGCCATTTCCTTCTCCAATGCATGAAAGTGAAAAGTGAAAGTGAAGTCGCTCAGTCGTGTCTGACTCTTTGCGACCCCATGGACTGCAGCCTACCAGGCTCTTCTGTCCATGGGATTTTCCAGGCAAGAGTACTGGAGTGGGCTGCCATTGCCTTCTCCACATAGTGTGCCTAGAAGGGGACAATATGAAAAGTCTAGGGTATGTTCATATACTGAGATTTAATGATTGTCAAAATGCATATATTTGCTAAATAAAAAACACTCAAGTTTTAAAATGTACAGGATGATCCCACTTAAAATATATGTACACATGAGTATATATGTGCATGTGCATATATTTAAATGTAAATATAGAGGGAGAAGTCTGGAAGAATAAACACTAAACAGTCAACAGAGTTTTCTCTCAGGGAGAGTAGTGGGACTGAGCTGCTGATGGAGAGCGTATAGGGAGAAGGGTTTTCAGTTCATGGATTTCTGTATTATTTACTTTAAAAAATATGAACAATTGCTTATGCATCCTTGTCATCCTTTTAATAACAAATTTTCTGTTGCTGGTGGTGATTAATCCTTTGTTGAGGACAGAGGATTATTTTTCAAAAGATCCATCACCACTGTCTTTAACCACTCTTCCTTTGTCACAGTAGGAGTGTTATCAGACACCCACTTCTCAGCTGACTTTGTATAAAAACCGTCCTATACTTCTCACCAGGGTTCTGAGTCCCTATCCACTTGTTTGTTTAATTTTAGTTTACTATAACCAGAGTCACCATACAAATTATTCTGAAATAGGTTTAATGATCCTATCTGACCTCTTCTATGCTCCCAAGTCTCTGCAAATTTCTCACTTCTTAATGGAATAGCTCTCACTTCTTGATAGACTATTCCTCACTTTTTGATAGAATATTTCACACTTCTTGA
This sequence comes from Cephalophus harveyi, assembly GCA_006410635.1. Taxonomy (NCBI): domain Eukaryota; kingdom Metazoa; phylum Chordata; class Mammalia; order Artiodactyla; family Bovidae; genus Cephalophus; species Cephalophus harveyi. The sequence goes on along the minus strand of SJYT01048572.1, from coordinate 54,509 downwards.
TGGAATTCCATCTTATGAAAGGAAAATATCCACAAGAAACTCATTTCAGCTGAAATGCCCCTACCCACAAATATCAACAAATCATAACACTCACTGTACACTTTAATTATGTGGCCAATAATTATTTTTAAATTGTATTGTACCCAGAGTTAAAAAAAAAAAACACATAGGATATGAATACTGGCAGAAATAAAAAGATATCTAGCTGTCTTACTGCCTAAAGAGGTTCAAAGTTATTGATAGTAGCAGGAATATGAAACAGAAGGATAAGCAAACATTTTTATACACCTACAAATATAAATACTCTGTACAGTGCTAGTCACCCTAGGAAAATTATCTCTTCACTCTAAGCTAAGAGACTAATGTCAACGGACTTCATACTTCTTTTACTCTTTAACATTACTTTTGATCATCCTATTCCATCTAGTCAGTCCTTAATCCCATCTTTTACCCTTCCTGATGAAAGAGCTCCCAGAGTTCACTATCACCATAGAGTTCAGGTTCTCTTGTTTCTGGTTCTCAATTTATAATTAAAACATTTAAAAGTCAGTTCAAGTAATTCAACATTCTAAGGGCTCAACCAAATACATTAATGTTATCTATTAAGAACAGGCAACACTCAAGCATTAACAAATGTTTTCTATCCCATTTTGCTATACAACAATCAACGTCCCCTCTCAGCCCTGTACAGCTAACTCCTCCAAAAACTGAATCTATTAAGCACACAGAATTCCTTTCCTGGGAATTTCAAGTTAGATAAGTGGCTAGTTGTTAATATTACATGGATGATTTTAACTGATAAACACATTGTTTTGAAAAACTTTTACGGTACAGATATATTAGATCTTCCCTTGTAGCTCAGTGGGTAAAGTATCTGCCTGCAGTGCAGGAGACCAGGGTTCGATCCCTGGGTTGGGAAGATCCCCTGGAGAAGGAAATGGCAACCCACTCCAGTATCCTTGCCTGGAAAATCTCATGGACAGAGGAGACTGGTGGGCTGTGGTTCATGGGGTCGCAAAGAGTCGGGCACGACTGAGCGACTAACACTTACACAGATATATTATTTAAAAAACGAATGTCTACTTATTATCAAAGCTGGATCAGAAATTCTTTTTCAAGATCATAATGTCCTAATACAGAAATTCAATTTGATTGCTCTCATTTACAGCATCTACCTTTCCAATCACGCTTCAAAATGAAAAATATGTGACTTTATTCAATAAAAATTTATTATAGTAAGAGCACTTTCCTTTTCTGCAGTCTTCAACCTTCTTCCTTTCTCCCTCCCCCAGCAAAAACAGCCAAGTGGGGAAAAAACTTCGGTAAAATGCAGTCAGGTAGACATGGTTGCAAATCCTAGCTCTGATGGGCTAGTTAATTTCTTTCTGTATTCAAAACTTTCTCCCTTATAAAATAATTGCTTCTCCCCTCAGTTCAGTTGCTCAGTTGTGTCCAACTCTTTGCAACCCCATGGACTACAGCACACCAGGCTTCCCTGTCCATCAGCAACTCCTGGAGCCTGCTCAAACTCATGTCCATCGAGTTGGTGATGCCATCCAACCATCTCCTTTGTCGTCCCCTTCTTCTCCTGCCTTCAATCCTTCCCAGCATCAGGGTCTTTTCCAATGAGTCAGTTCTTCGCGCCTGGTAGCCAAAGTATTGCAGCTTCAGCATCAGTCCTTCCAAATGATTATTCAGGACTGATTCCCCTACAAAACAATTTTCTCCCCTATAAAATAATGGCTTCCTTTTAAGTAGATTTCTGTGAAGAGTGTAAAAGCATCCACCTCACTGCTTGGCAGGTAAGTGAAGTGAAGTGAAAGTCGCTCAGTTATGTCCGACTCTTTGCGGCCCAATGGACTATACAGTCTATGGAATTCTCCAGACCACAATACTGGAGTGGGTAGTCTTTCCCTTCTCCAGGGAATCTTCCCAACTCAGGGATTGAACCCAGGTCTCCCACATTGCGGGCAGATTCTTTACTGGATTCTTTACCAGCTGAGCCACAAGGGAAGCCCAAAAATACTGGAGTGGGTAGCCTATCCCTTCTCCAGCAGATCTTCCTCACTCAGGAATCGAACTGGGGTCTCCTGTGTTGCAGGCGGATTCTTTACCAACTGAGCTATCAGAGATGCTCTACTTGGCACGTAACAGGTCCTCAATTAATAGTAACTATTCATAGTCCAAAAGCTTACACTATTTTCCCCCAAACTGCTAACATCTAGCAACTCTGTGTTTACCAGTCACATTTTAGAAATTGTTATGCATAAAATATGGACTTTTTTATTTTTAATCACATTTTTACAATTATGTATAAAATAATATGAAGAGATCTTAAAACTCAAGTTTGGTCATCTTTCTTCTCTGCCTAATCTTTCAACAGTTCCCTATTACAGCTAATATAAAATCCAAATTCATTACCAAGGCATTCAAAAAGTCTACAGGATCTGCTTCCTGCCTCTCTGCAACCTAATCTTATATCACACTCTAACTCGGTAAACTCTGGCCACATAATTTAGTTTCCTGAACAAGCCAATTTCTTTCCCATACTATTCATGGACAGAGGAGACTGGTGGGCTGTGGTTCATGGGGTCGCAAAGAGTCGGGCACGACTGAGCGACTAACACTTACTAACACTTACAAGAAATATTAAAGGGACTTCTTTAAACTGGAAAGAAATGACAGTAATTGATAAAAAAAACACTTGAAAGTAAAAGGTTCACCAGAAAAGGTAAATATGTAATAAAGGTAGTGGGCCAATCACAAAGAAGCATGAAGATGAAACGACAAAAGCAGTAAAATTAACTAAAATTACAAAAATTAGCTAAGGGATATATTAAAAAAGGCATTAAATGTGTCATCAAAAGTATAACCATGTGTATGTGGGGCAGAGTAAAAAGTTAAACGTTTAACAAGCGTTCAAATTTAAATTTTTACAAAATTAAAGCAGGTACTACTTGGATATTTTAGGTGAAGCTCACTATTACTATAGGAGAAATTTTGCAGAAAATACACAAAAGAAAATAAGAAAGTAATCTAAACATAACTCTAAAGAAAAACATCAAAACACAAAGGAAAAGACAAAGAGAAGAACGGAACAGAGAGGAACTGCAAAAACAACCAGAAAACAAGTAACAAAACGTCAGTTTATAACTGTACCTATTAAATGGTATTTTGTAAGCATTAATAATTACTTTAAATGTCGCTGCTAAGTCACTTCAGTCGTGTCTGACTCTGTGCGATCCCATAGATGGCAGCTCACCAGGCTCCTCTGTCCCTGGGATTCTCCAGGCAAGAACACTGGAGTGGGTTGCCATTTCCTTTATAACTGTACCTATTAAATGGTATTTTGTAAGCATTAATAATTACTTTAAATGTCGCTGCTAAGTCACTTCAGTCGTGTCTGACTCTGTGCGATCCCATAGATGGCAGCTCACCAGGCTCCTCTGTCCCTGGGATTCTCCAGGCAAGAACACTGGAGTGGGTTGCCATTTCCTTCTCCAATGCATGAAAGTGAAAAGTGAAAGTGAAGTCACTGAGTCGTGTCCAACTATCAGCGACCCCATGGACTGCAGCCTACCAGGCTCCTCCATCCATGGGATTTTCCAGGCAAGAGTACTGGAGTGGGGTGCCATTGCCTTCTCCGACTTTAAATGTAAACGGACTAAATTTACCAGTAAAAATAAAAAGAGAAACTGAATTAATTAAAAAACAAGACCCATTTATATGGTGCCTATGTGAGTCTGACTTCAAAAGACAAACACAGCCCTAAAGTGAAGCGTTGAAAAAATATTCCATGAAAATAGAAATGAAAAGAAACCTGGAGTAGCTATATTCATATCAGAAAAAAAGACTTTAAAACAAAAACTAATAAGAGACAAAGAAGGGCATTACATAATAATCAATGGATCAATCCAACAAGATAATGTAGCATTTGTAAATATTTATGCACCCAATATATAAGCATCCACACCCATAAAGCAAACATTAACAGGCATAAAGGGAGAAATTGATAATAATACCATAGTAGCAGGAGACTTTTACATACCATGTACATCTAAATTCATGAGGAAACACTGACCTTAAATTACCATTAGATCAAATAAATTTAATAGATACGAACATTCCACCCAAAAGCAGCAGAATATACAATCTTCTCAAGTGTACATGAAACATTCTCCAGTATAGATCACATGTTAGGTCACAGAAAAAGTTTCAATAAGTCAGAAACACTGAAATCATATCCAGGATCTTTTCTGACTACAACAGCGTGAAACTAGAAATCAGTCACAAGGGAAAAAAAAAATAGGATAAACTACAAAGAAAGCAGAGATTACACAACATGCTATTGAAGAACGGGTCATCAAAGAAATCAAAGGAGAAATTAAAAAATATCTTGAGATAACTGTAAGCAGAAATATGACATACCAAAATCTACAGAATGTAGCAAAAGAGGTTCTATAGAGGGAGTTCATAGCAATAGAGGCCTACCTCAAGGAACCAAAAAAGTCCCAAATAAAACAATCTAACCTTAAACCCAATGGAACTAGAAAAAGAAAACAAATGAAGCTCAAGATTAATGGAAGAAAGTATATAAACAACAAAAAATAATGAATGAAACCAAGAGCTGGTTCTTTGAAAAGACAAACAAAATTGATAAACCTTTAGCCGAATTTATTAAGGAAAAGAGAGAGTGGGCTCAAATCAATAAAATGAAAGAGGGAAATTTAAAACTGATATTAAGAAATACAAAGGATTGTAAGAGACAACACCAACAAACTAGACAAGATAGAAGAAATGGATAAATCTTAAAAACATACAATCTTCCAAGGCTGAACCATGAAGAAATAGAAGATCTGAACAGATTGTGTACTAGTAAAGAGATTGAAATAGTAATAAAAAATTTTCCAACAAACAAAAGAATCAAACAAGATTTAATGGCCCTCTTTCTCAAAATATTCCAAAAAATCAGAGAATGGACACTTTCCAAATATACTTTATGGAACCACACAAGAAAGAGATTATAGGCCAATAGCCTTTATAAATACAGATGAAAAATCCTCAACAAAATATCATCATTAAAAGTATCATATACTGTGATCAAGTGGGATTATTCCAGGAATGCAAAATGGTTCAACATTTGTAATTCAGTCAACATGATACACCAACATGAACAAACTGAAGGATAAAAACTATATCATCTCAATAGATGCAGAAAAAGCATCTGACAAAACTCAGTATTCATACATGATAAAAACTCTCAACAAAGTGGATATAAAGAAAATGTACCTTAACATAATAAAGGCCATATATGACAGTACCACAGGTAACATCATATTCAATGGTGAAAAGCTGAAAGCATTTCCTCTAAGATCAGGAACAAGACAAGGTTACCCACTTTCACCAGAGTAAACCAACATAGTACTGGAAGTTGTATCCACAGCAATCAGACAAGATAAAAAAATAAAAGGAATCAAAACTGGAAAGGGAGAGGTAAAATTGTGGCTGTTAAATAACAGGGAAAACTCCAGGTAACTAGAGGGTGTAGCTTGAAAGATTGCAGAGAGGGGGTGTAACTCTCAGTTCACCTGTGTGCCTTTCCACATGTACTTTTCAATAAGCTATTTACTTTACACTGATTATATATATATATATATATATATATATATATATATATATAGAGAGAGAGAGAGAGAGAGAGAGAGAGAGAGAGAAAAGTGAAGGCAAGTAGTGTCATGATGGACCAAGATGAATCCAGGATGGGTGGGACTGGGCCTGGCATTCCAAACAGAGGAGTCAGCCATAGGCTTGGTCAGCCCTGTGAAATCAATAGGGACTGGTTGCACGTGCTCAAAGCCAAGATCACAAGGAGGGAAGCACAAGCAGGGTGATGATGCTGCCCAGTATACCTGTCTCCTTTGGGCCAGAGAGATGGTGATGCAACTTTTATTATGGAAAATGAAGTCTGTGGAGATTGGGAAAGAACTTGGTCAGTGCACATAGTGTGAAAAAGTAAATAAAATCCATGTTTAATTTCACTGCAGTTCATATTTTGTGGTTTCCTTGGTGGCTCAGTGATAAAGAACCTGCCTGTCAATGCAGGAGTCAGGACTTAGAAACCTGGGTCAGGAAGACCACGTGGAGAAAGCAATGGCACCCCACTCCAGTACTCCTGCCTGGAAAATCCCAGAGACGGAGAAGCCTGGTCGGCTGCAGTCCATGGGGTCTCTCAGAGTCAGACACTGCTGAGTGACCTCACTTTCATGTTCACTTTCATGCATTGGAGAAGGAAATGGCAGCCCACTCCAGTGTTCCTGGAGCATCCCATGGAGAGAGGAGCCTGGCGGACTACAGTCTATGGGGTTGCAAAATAATCAGAAACGACTGCGGGACTGAGTACACAGTATATTTTTTTTAATTTTATTTTTACTTTATTTTACTTTACAATACCGTATTGGTTTTGCCATACATTGACATGAATCCACCATGGGTGTATACGAGCTCCCAATTCTGAATCCCCCTCCCACATCCCACCCCATATCCTTTCTGTGGATCATCCCCGTGCATCAGCCCCAAGCATCCTGTATCCTGTATCGAACATAGGCTGGTGCTTTGTTCTTACATGATAGTATACATGTTTCAATGCCATTCTCCCAAATCACCCCACCCTCTCCCTCTCCCACAGAGTCCAAAGGTCTGTTCTATACATTTGTGTCTCTTTTGCTGTCTCGCATACAGGGTCATCATTGCCATCTTTCTAAATTCCATATATATGTGTCAGTATACTGTATTGGTGTTTTTCTTTCTGGCTTACTTCACTCTGTATAAGTTCCAGTTTCATCCATCTCATTAGAACTGATTCAAATGAATTATTTTTAATGGCTGTAATACTCCACTGTGTATATGTACCTCAGCTTTCTTATCCATTCATCTGCTGATGGACATCTAGGTTGTTTCCATGTCCTGGCTATTATAAAGAGTGCTGCAATGAACATTGGGGTACATGTGTCTGTTTCAATTCTGGTTTCCTCGGTGTGTATGCCCAGCAGTGGGATTGCTGTGTCATAAGGCTCAACTCCAGAAAAATAAATGACCCAATCAAAAAATGGGCCAAAGAACTAAACAGACATTTCTCCAAAGAAGACATACGGATGGCTAACAAACTCATGAAAAGATGCTCAACATCACTCATTATCAGAGAAATGCAAATCAAGCCCACAATGAGGTACCATTTCACACCAGTCAGAATGGCTGCGATCCAAAAGTCTACAAGCAATAAATGCGGGAGAGGGTGTGGAGAAAAGGGAACCCTCTTACACTGTTGGTGGAAATGCAAACTAGTACAGCCACTATGGAGAACAGTGTGGAGATTCCATAAAAAACTGCAAATAGTACACAATATTTTATCCTATCTCCTCTGCATCTTTTTTTAGCTCATATTTTGTTCAGGACTGGGATTTAGTGGGTCATACAGCAAATGTATGTTTCACTTCTTAGAAAGTCCTCATCTGTTTCCCCAAATGGCTGTATCATTTTACATCCTCACCACCCATGTATGAAGTGTAAGAGTGCNTATGACCCAGCAATCCCACTGCTGGGCATACACACCGAGGAAACCAGAATTGAAAGAGACACATGTACCCCAATGTTCATTGCAGCACTGTTTGTAATAGCCAGGACATGGAAGCAACCTAGATGTCCATCAGCAGATGAATGGATAAGAAAGCTGTGGTACATATACACAATGGAGTATTACTCAGCCATTAAAAAGAATACATTTGAATCAGTTCTAATGAGGTGGATGAAACTGGAGCCTATTATACAGAATGAAGTAAGCCAGAAAGAAAAACACCAATACAGTATACTAATGCATATATATGGAATTTAGAAAGATGGTAACAATAACCCTGTATGCGAGACAGCAAAAGAGACACAGATGTATAGAACAGTCTTTTGGACTCTGTGGAAGAGGGAGGAGGTGGATGATTTGGGAGAATAGCATTGAAACATGTATATCATATATGAAACGAATTGCCAGTCCAGGTTCGATGCATGATACTGGATGCTTGGGGCTGGTGCACTGAGACGAATCAGAGGGATGGTGCAGGGAGGGAGGAGGGAGGGGCGTTCAGGATGGGGAACACGTGTATACCTGTGGCAAATTCATGTTGATATATGGCAGAACCAATACAATATTGTAAATTAATTAACCTCCAATTAAATAAATTTATATTTTAAAAATTTCAAATATACAACAAAGTACAAAAATAATACCTAGATACATGTGTATAATTACTATAGATATCAATTAAGTCTAACTGGTCTATTGTATCATTTAAAGTTTGTATTTCCTTGTTAATTTTCTGTTTAGTTGATCTATCCATAGGTGTGAGTGGGGTATTAAAGTCTCCCACTATTATTGTGTTATTGTTAATTTACCCTTTCATACTTGTTAGAATTTGTCTTACATATTGTGGTGCTCCTATGTTGGGTGCATATATATTGATAATTGCTATATTTTCTTCTTGGATTGATCATTTGATCATTATATAGTGTGCATCTTTGTCTCTTTTCACAGCCTTTGTTTTAAAATCTATTTTATCTGATATGAGTATTTTTACTTCTGCTTTGTTTTGGTCTCTATTTGTGTGGAATATCTTTTTCCATACCTTCACTTTCAGTCTGTATGTGTCTCTTGCTTTGAGGTGGGTCTCTTGTAGACTATATAGGGGTCTGATTTTTGTATCCACTCAGCCAGTCTTTGTCTTTTGCTTGGGACATTCAAACCATTTACGATAAGTATGGTCCTGTTACTATTTACTTTATTGTTTTGGATTTGAGTTTATACACACTTTCTGTGTTTTCTGTCTAGAGAAGATCCTTTAGCCTTTGTTGGAGAGCTGGTTTGGTGGTGTTGAATTCTCTCAGCTTGTGCTTTCTGTAAAGCTTTTGATTTTTCATTCACATTTGAATGTGATCCTTTCTGGGTACAGTAATCTGGGCTGTAGGTTATTTTCTTTCTTTGCTTTAAGTATGTCTTGACATTCCCTCCTGGCCTGAAGAGTTTCTATTGAAAGACCAGCTATTATCCTTATGGGAATCCCCTTGTGTGTTATTTGTTGTTTTTCCCTTGTTGCTTTTAATATTTGTTCTTTGTGTTTGATTTTTGTTAATTTGATTAATATGTGTCTTGGGGTGTTTTGCCTTGCATTTACCCTGTTTGGGACTCTCTGGGTTCTTGGACTTGGGTGATTATTACCTTCACTATTTAGGGAAGTTTTCAACTGTTATCTCCTCAAGTATTTTCTCATGGTCTTTCTTTTATTTGTTCTTTGTGTTTGATTTTTGTTAATTTGATTAATATGTGTCTTGGGGTGTTTTGCCTTGCATTTACCCTGTTTGGGACTCTCTGGGTTCTTGGACTTGGGTGATTATTACCTTCACTATTTAGGGAAGTTTCCAACTGTTATCTCCTCAAGTATTTTCTCATGGTCTTTCTTTTTGTCTTCTTCTTCTGGAATTCCTATGAGTCAAATGCTGGGGCATTTGACATTGTCCCAGAAGTCTCTGAGACTGTCCTCATTTCTTTTGTTCATTTTTTTTTCTTCCCTGTTAAATTTCTTTCTACTCTTCTATCTTCTACCTCACTAATCCTATCCTCTGCCTTCATTATTCTACTGTTGGTTCTCTTCAGAATGTTTTTGATCTCATTTATGGCAATATTCATTATATATTGACTCTTTTTCAATTCTTCTGTGTCCTTGTTAAAACTTTCTTGCATCTTCTCAGTCCTTGTCTTCAGGCTATTTATCTGTAATTCCAATTTGTTTTTAAGATTTTGGATCATTTTCACTAATATTATTTGGAATTCTTTATCCAGGCGATTCCCTTTATCTTCCTCTTTTGTTTGTTTGGTTCTCTCCAGAATGTTTTTGATCTCATTTATGGCAATATTCATTATATATTGACTCTCTTTCAATTCTTCTAGGTCCTTGCATCTTCTCAGTCCTTGTCTTCAGGCTATTTGTCTGTAATTCCAATTTGTTTTCAAGATTTTGGATCATTTTCACTAATATTATTTGGAATTCTTTATCCAGGTGATTCCCTTTATCTTCCTCTTTTGTTTGGTTTGGTGGGCATTTATCCTGTTTCTTTGCCTGCTGGGTATTCCTCTGCCTCTTCATCTTGTTTATATTGCTGTGTTTGGGGTGGCCTTTCTGTATTCTAGCAGTTTGTGGAGTTCTCTTTATTGTGGAGTTTCCTCACTGTGTGTGGGGTTGTATGGGTGGCTTGTCAAGGTTTCCTGGTTAGGGAAGCTTGTGTATGTGTTCTGATGGGTGGAGCTGAATATCTTCTCGTTGGAGTGCAATGAAGTGTCCAGTAATGAGTTATGAAATGTCAGTGGGTTTGGTTTGACTTTGGGCAGCCTGTATCTTGAACTCAGGGCTATGTTCCTGTGTTGCTGGAGAATTTGCATGGTATGTCTTGCTCTGGAACTTGTTGGCCCTTGGGTGGTGCTTGATTTCAGTGTAGGTATGGAGGCATTTTATGAGCTTCTGTCAATTAATGCTCTCTGAAGTTAGGAGTTCTCTGGTGTTCTCAGGATTTGTACTTAAGGCTCCTGCCTCTGGTTTTCATTCTTATTTTTACAGTAGCCTCAAGACTTCTCCATCTATACAGCACCGTTGAGAGAACATCTAGGTTAAAGATGAAAAGTTTCTTCACAGTGAGGGACACCCAGAGAGGTTCCCAGAGTTACATGGAGAAGAGAAGAGGGAGGAGGGAGTTAGAGGTGATCCAAATGAGATGAGGTGGAATCAAAAGAGGAGAGAGCAAACTAGCCAGTAATCAGTTCCTTATGTGTGCTCCACATTCTTGACCACTCAGAGATGTTCACAGAATTATACAGAGAAGAGAAGAGGGAGGAAGGAGACAGAGGTGACCAGGAGGATAAAGCGGGGAATTAAAAGAAGAGAGACAGGTCCAGCCAGTAATGAGTTCCCTGAGTGTTCTCACTGTCTGGAAAACACAAAAAGATTCACAGAGTTGGATAGAGAAGAGAAGGAGGAGGGAGAAGATAGAGGCGACCTGGTGGAGCAAAAGGAGAGTCCAAAGCAGGAGAAAACTGTCAAGCCAGTAATCTCGCTCCCAAGTAAATATGGGTATGAAGATTGGGTTCTTAAAGGTACAAAATTGATAACAAATACCAAAGAGTAAAGATTAAAAATCTAAAGTAGAGGCTGAATTTTCAAAAATACAATATTAAAAACAATTCACAAAAATTATAATATATATGTACATATATATGAAGTTTGCTTTAAAAATAGTTTTTGGTTTTTTTTAGAAAGTAATAGTAGGTTATAAAAGTAAAAATTAAAGGAATAATAGAGGATTTAAATGCATAAAATTTAAAAAAAATTAAAGAATGATAATAGTAAAAATATAGCTTAGGCTTTCTCTTGTGGTGTTGTGGATAGTGTGGGGCCAGTTCATTTTCAGATAGTTCCTTGATCTGGCTTATACTTCTCAAGATCTATAGGCCCCTACCTATGTTCAGTTCAGTTCAGTAGCTCAGGTGTGTCCGACTCTTTGTGACCCCATGAATCACAGTACACCAGGCCTCCCTGTCCATCAGCTACTCCCAGGGTTCACTCAAACTCATGTCCATCAGTCAGTGATGTCGTCCAGCCATCTCATCCTCTGTCATCCCCTTTTCCTCCTGCCCCCAATCCCTCCCCACATCAGAGTATTTTCCAATGAGTCAACCCTTTGCATGAGGTGGTCAAAGTATTGGAGTTTCAGCTTTAGCATCAGCCCTTTCAATGAACACCCAGGACTGATCTCCTTCAGAATGGACTGGTTGGATCTCCTTGCAGTCCAAGTGTTGGGGTCATTTAATGGACCGGGACCTGGTGGTCCAGAGGCGATGATAAGAAAGTGAAAGAGAGAAAGAGGCTGATATTCCTGGTTTACGCAGAAAACCGGTAAAGTTCTTGACACAGGACTTGCGTCTCTCACAAAGGCACTGGGCATCCTCAGGAGGGGATGAAGGCGCAGATTGCCTTCTCAAGAGAGTCTTAGAAGCCCGGACAGGAAAGTGAGCAAGATGGTCTCTGCACTCCAGTGAATCAGCTGAAGAGAGAGAGAGAAAGAAAGAAAGACAGGGGAACCCAAGTCTGATGGAGCAAAGGTGCTTTAATGATTTTTCTGTGAATATATATAGGCTGTAGTACAAGAAGTTTCTTTTGTCAATGATAAATATCATAAAACCAAATGTACAGTAACCGTGACCAAGGGAACAAGGTATGATGATAGTCACAAGCTCAGGAGACTATCTATATCTCAAGATAGGGGATTGAGACTAAGCAGTTTTGTCATAAAGTGAATGTTTACTAAAGGAGATTCAAGCCTGTCTCACACAATGACCCCAGTTCCTGGGAGCAGCGTGTGTTTTGCTTAAAAAGAAACAAAGGACTTGTGAGAAACAGCACATAGGAATCCTCCTGTTAAACATTCCCTGACATCTAAGGGACTCTCAAGAGTTTTCTCCAACTCCACAGTTCAAAAGCATCCCTTCTAAGGCGCTCAGCATTCTTTCCAGTTCAACTCTACATCCATACATGACCACTGGGAAAACCATAGCCTAGACTGTATGGACCTCTGTTGGCAAAGTAATGTCTCTGGTTTTATATGCTGTCTAGGTTGGTCATAAATTTCCTTCCAAGGAGTAAGCGTCTTTTTAAATTCATAGCTGCAATCACCATCTGTAATGATTTTGGAGCCCCCCAAAATAAAGTCTGACACTGTTTCCACTGTTTCCCCATTTATTTCCCGTGAAGTGATGGGACCAGATGCCATGATCTTCGTTTTCTGAATGTTGAGCTTTAAGCCAACTTTTTCACTCTCCTCTTTCACTTTCATCAAGAAGCTTTTTAGTCCCTCTTCACTTTCTTCTATAAGGGTGGTGTCATCTGCATATCTGAGGTTATTGATATTTCTCCCAGCAATCTTGATTCCATCTTGTGCTTCTTCCAGCCTGGTATTTCTCATGATGTACTCTGCATATAAGTTACATAAGCAGAGTGACAATATACAGCCTTGACATACTCCTTTTCCTATTTGGAACCAGCCTGTTGTTCCATGTCCAGTTCTAACTGTTGCTTCCTGGCCTGCATACCAGGTTCTCAAGAGGCAGGTCAGGTGGTCTGGGATTCCCATCTCTTTCAGAATTTTCCACAGTTTATTGTGATCCACACAGTCAAGGGCATAGTCAATAAAGCAGAAATAGATGTTTTTCTGGAACTCTCTTGCTTTTTCTATGATCCAGCGGATGTTGGGAATTTTATCTCTGGTTCCTCTGCCTTTTCTAAAACCAGCTTGAACATCTGGAAGTTCAAGGTTCATGTATTGCTGAAGCCTGGCTTGGAGAATTTTGAGCATTACTTTACTAGAGTGTGCAATATGAGTGCAATTGCGCAGTAGTTGAGCATTCTTTGGTGTTGCCTTTCTTTGGGATTGGAATGAAAACTGATCTTTTGCAGCCCTGTTGCCACTGCTGGGTTTTCCAAATTTGCTTCATATTGAGTGTAGCACTTTCACAGCATCATCTTTCAGGATTTGAAATAGCTCAACTGGAATTCCATCATCTCCACTACCTTCGTTCGTAGTGATGCTTTCTAAGGCCCACTTGACTTCACATTCCAGGATGTCTGGCTCTAGGTGAGTGATCACACCATCGTGATTATCTAGGTCATGAAGATCTTGTTTGTACAGTTCTTCTGTATACCTCTACATTCTTGCCACCTCTTCTTAATATCTTCTGCTTTTGTTATAATAGTCTGCCTCTAATATCCCCCTTCTACAGTAAAAGTACTCTAGAATATTCACGTGTCCCCATTGGTCATCTGTCCATGGCTTCTTCTGCCCTTTTTTCAATTGCATTGTATCTTTTGTTGTTGTCATTGTTGAGTTGTATGAGATGCTTGTACATATTTGGAAATGAAGCCCTTGTTGGTCCCATCACTTGTGAATATTTTCTCTTAGCAGGACTGGCTTATTTTACAACAGAAAGTGTGTACTTTTAGCCCCCTTCATCCATTGTAGATGTCTTTGTCCATCCAATTTATTTCACTTAGCCTATTTCCCTGAATATCTATCCATGTAGTCTCAAATGGAAGTATTTCTTCTTTATCGTGAATGATAGTCTTGTGTGTGTATATAGTGTGCTCTGTGTGTGTGTGTGTGTCTCTGTGTATACAGCTTTCCTGGTGACTCAGCAGTGAAAACAATCTGCCTGCAAGGCAGAAGAGATAAGAGATGTGGGTTCAATCCCTAGGTCAGGAAGATCCCCTGGAGGAGGGCATGGTGACCCACTCCACTGTTCTTGCCTGGAGCATCCCATGGAGATTTTCTAAGGCCCACTTGACTTCACATTCCAGGATGTCTGGCTCTAGGTGAGTGATCACGCCATCGTGATTATCTGGGTCGTGAAGATATTGTTTGTACAGTTCTGTATACCTCTACATTCTTGCCACCTCTTCTTAATATCTTCTGCTTCTGTTATAATAGTCTGCCTTTAATATCCCCCTTCTACAGTAAAAGTACTCTAGAATATTCACATGTCCCCGTTGGCCATCTGTCCATGTATTCTTCTGCCCTTTTTTCAATTGCATTGTATCTATTGTTGTTGTCATTGTTGAGTTGTATGAGATGCTTGTATATATTTGGAAATGAATCCCTTGTTGGTCCCATCACTTGTGAATATTTTCTCTCAGCAGGACTGGCTTATTGTACAACAGAAAGTGTGTACTTTTAGCCCCCTTCATCCACTGTAGATGTTTTTGTCCATCCAATTTATTTCACTTAGTCTAATTCCCTGAACATCCATCCATGTAGTCTCAAATGGAAGTATTTCTTCTTTGTCATGAATGATAGTCCTGTGTGTGTATGTTGTGTGCTCTGTGTGTGTGTGTCTGTCTGTGTGTGTATACAGCTTTCCCGGTGACTCAGCAGTAAAAACAATTGGCCTGCAAGGCAGGAGAGATAAGAGATGTGGGTTCGATCCCTGGGTCGGGAAGATCCCCTGGAGGAGGGCATGGTGACCCACTCCACTATTCTTGCCTGGAGCATCCCATGGAGAGAGAAGCCCGGTGGACTACAGCCTATGGGGTCGCAAAAGATTCAGAAACGACTGAGGGACTGAGCACACAAAATTTTAGCCTATCTCCTCTGCATCTTTTTTTAGCTTATATATTTTTTTCAGGACTGGGATATAGGGGGTCATACAGCAAATGTATGTTTCACATCTTAGAAAGTCCTAAACTGTTTCCCCAAAGGGCTGTATCATTTTACATCCTCGCCAGCCATGTATGAAGGCTCCACTTTCTATCCTCTCCAACACTTTGGTACGTTTAGTCTTTTTGATTACAGCCATTCTAGTTGCCATTAAAAGAAAATGTGACCAACCAGAGGAAGATACTCTAGTAAAAACAATCTGCCTGCAAGGCAGAAGAGATAAGAGATGTGGGTTCGATCCCTGGGTCAGGAAGATCCCCTGGAGGAGGGCATGGTGACCCACTCCACTATTCTTGTCTGGAGCATCCCATGGAGAGAGGAGCCTGACGGACTACAGTCTATGGGGTCACAAAAGATTCAGAAACGACTGAGGGACTGAGCACACAAAATTTTAGCCTATCTCCTCCACATCTTTTTTTAGCTTATATATATTTTTTTCAGGACTGGGATATAGTGGATCATACAGCAAATGTATGTTTCACATCTTAGAAAGTCCTAAACTGTTTCCCCAAAGGGCTGTATCATTTTACATCCTCGCCAGCCATGTATGAAGGCTGCACTTTCTGTCCTCTCCAACACTTTGGTACGTTTAGTCTTTTTGATTACACCCATTAAAAGAAAATGTGACCAACCAGAGGAAGATACTCACAATATATCAAACATTAAGAGCATATTAGGAATCAGTATGTGTAATATAATCAGGGATGTGACCAAAACTGAAAGTCTAGATGCTCAGTGAGTAAGAGACATTCTGAACTCGGTTAGAGGGGCTAAGGAGTTTTGAAAGCTATCTGTATTGTGAAGAACCAGATACACATTAATAGGAAAGAGCACATAATAATCCAAGGGGAGAGCTCAAGGAATTATCAAGAGGCACATACCCACACTCAGTGAAGACATACATTATCTCCACTTCCCTATCTATCTTTATATTTGTTCAACTCAGAATGCATCCTCCCCAAACATTCTGCCTGATTTTCAAGAAAGAAATCATGCAGTAGGCATTCCTATGTGATAGGCTTCTTTCACTCACTGTGCTTATGACCTTTGTTTCTTTAAATGATGTCTGGCTGTTCAACAGAGATTAGCCTGATTTGTTGAAAAAAAAAAAAAAGACTTCATTGATATATGAAAAAATGAAGGATTAATTCTTGCAGAAAAAATACACTCATACCCAGTGGGCAGTAAAGCGATTCATTCACCATAAGTCTCCACAGCTTTAAAGATATGAGTACTTAAAAACAGGGAAAAACATTCCACCCCAAGAAAATATTTACAGCAATAGTCACCAACTTTTGTGGAGCCAGGCATGGTTGCATGGGGGCGATGATTCAAATGCATTGCATTTACTGTGCAGTATAATTTATATTATTACGACATCAGTTCCACCTCAAATCATCAGGCATTGGATCTCTTGAGGAATTTTCCACAGTTTGCACTGATCCTGGAGTGATGCAGTCCAGGGGATGAAAAAGAGTTGGACATGATTGAGAAATTGAACTGAACACAGTCAAAGGCATTGGCTTAATCAGTAAAGCAGAAGTAAATGTTTTTCTGGAATTCCCTTGCTTTTTCTTTTCCTTTTTTAAAATATTAGTTTATGTATTTTAATTGGAGGTTAATTACTTAACAACATTGTACTGGTTTTGCCATACATCAACATGAATACGCCACAGGTATACATGTGTTCCCCATGCTGAATCCCCCTCCCTCTTCCTTCCCCGTACCATTGCTTTTTCTATGATCCAATGAATGTTTGCCATTTGACCTCTGGTTCTTCTAGCTTTAATAAATCCAGTTTGAACATCTGGATGTTCCAGGTTCACATACTTTTGAAGCCTTGCTTGGAGAATTTTGAACATTACTCTACTGGCGTGTGAGATGAGTGCAGTT
>SJYT01048572.1:9710-34198 GCA_006410635.1 Cephalophus harveyi | reverse complement strand
AGGGAAATACAGACCTTGCCCACCGAGTTTTAAGGTGGGGTAAATTAGCAGGCTTTTCTGGGAGCTCTGAAAATATAAAGCCGGGAGTAAAGGCTAGACCCAGGGTGCATCTCCCTATCCAACCAGGGGGAAGCCACGTCCATAGGTAAGAGCCACATATCCAATAAGTCCCGTTTGGAGCGAGCCAGGGTGACTGAGATATCCAGTCCCAATTAGTGCCTGGCCAGACAAAGGTAGAACTTGAACTGGGATTGGACAACATGGGAATGATTACGTTGCATCTTTCCTGAGGCAAAAATCCCAATTGTTTCCAATCATTGTAATTAAGTTGTTGGCTAACTTGTGGGGATGGCTCTGTTTGTTCCCAGCATATAGGGGCAGTTGATATTAAACGTCCTTTTTCAGGAGTTAGCCACATAACCTCATCCCATATTTGATAAACATCAGGTAAAAAACCATTAGATCTAGACTTATTTGCCTTATGTGTAGCAAAATAGTCATTGAACCGAGACAATGTATAATCAAAATTAAAAGTCACATTATGTCCATAGGTAAAGTACCAAATGCTGCACCAGTTCATTTTAGGTTTGGTAGATATCATCAGATGAAGAAGAGGCATCGCATATAATTGTTGTCAAAGGTATTTACACACTTGGAGAAAGTCTTTTCTTTGAAGTGGAGATGTCCACCAAGGGAAGCCTTCCACTGATGAAGAGGGGAGGGCTCCACAGACCCAGCAGTTAGACTGATTGTGGAACGCAGCATAGGAGTGAACCCAGGACAGGAAGGCATTGTCTTGAGGATCAAACGGCAGACTCAGGATATTTGGAGTCAGCAGAAGTAAACTCACATAGGTTATCAGGCCCATCTGAAAAGTACAAAGTCAGAGCATAGAAAATAAAGATATTAAAACGATGTCACTTAGTTTTGGTCAGAGTCCCACCTCTTAACTCAAGTGTGATGTACCCACGAATCAATTCCTGGCACTTTGACAGCTGTGGGAGAGGAAAGAATAACCTGGTAAGGGCCTTCCCAGAGGGGCTCGAGGGATGGGCCCCCAGATCTCAAAGTTTTTATGAGGACCTCAGTTCCTGGCTCAAATAGAGGCTTGCTTGACTCAGAGGTGGGGTCAGGAGTCATCTCCTGGAGTTCTGTTAATGCCTGTTGAAAAGCTGAGAGCTGAGTTACATAACTAGTTAATTCCAAGGCTTCAGGGTCTATAACAATGTCTGTGCGTAAGAAAGGCCTTCCATAAATACATTCAAAGGGGGACAGTCCCTCCTTTCTGGGGGCAGTTCGAGCCCTCATTAAAGCTATGGGTAGGACTTTAATCCAATTGTCCTGCGTCTCTTGAGTTAATTTGCGCAGATGTCTTTTGATAATGTCATTAGCTTTTTCAACCTTTCCTGAGGATTGGGGTCTCCAGGAACAGTGTAAGTGATATTCTATTCCTAGAGCTTTAGATACCCCCTGAGTTACAGCAGCTTTAAAGGCGGAGCCATTGTCACTCTGAAGGCTCCGTGGCAGCCCAAACCTGGGGATAATTTCATGGATTAAGATCTTTATAACCTCCTTAGCCTGTTCACTACGACAGGGAAAAGCCTCAATCCATCCAGTAAAAGTATCTACCCAAACTTGTAAGCAAGAATATCCATTAGCTTTTGGCATATGAGTAAAATCAATTTCCCAGTCCTCTCCAGGATACTTCCCACTTCTTTGTAATCCAGATTTTGCAAGCTTTTCAGTCTTTGGGTTATTTTTCTGACAAACCTCACACCTTTTGATAATATTCTTTAAAGTTTTCATTACATTTTTACCTTCAAACAAACGAGAAGCCATTTGGTAAGTACTCTCTGCACCCAAATGAAAACTCTGATGCAAACCCTTAAGAATTTTCCATTGAGCATTTTCAGGAATTATTAACCGTCCATCCTCAGACTGTAACCATCCTTTATCAGTAATCTTTGCTCCTCTCTTTTCATATCTTTCTAATTCTTCCTCAGTATATTGTGGCTTTTCCTGTTCCACAGGACCTGTCCAGATCAAAGGCGTCTGCAGTGAAGGGGTTTCGTAAAGTGCCGCTTTTCTGGCTTGACAGTCAGCCAACTGATTACCTTCGGCTACTTTACTCCCATCCCTGCTGTGCCCTTTGCAATGCATAACAGCTACTTCTTTAGGATAATATATAGCATTTAAAAGTCTCTCGATCTCTCTGAAATGCTTAATAGGTTCTCCTGTTGCTGTTTTAAACTGTCTTTCTTTCCATATTGCAGCATGAGCATGTAAAGTCAAATAAGCATATTTAGAATCCGTGTAGACATTTACCCGCTGCCCTTTGCTTAACTCTAGAGCTCGGGTCAGAGCCACAAGCTCCGCTAACTGAGCACTGGTTTCCTGGGGGAGAGATTTTGCTTCCAGAACCTGTTCAGCAGTCACCACGGCATAACCTGCTTTACGCTTCCCATTGTGAACAAAAGAACTGCCATCTGTAAATATTTCCAGGTCAGGATTGTCTAATGGGGTATCCATTAGATCTTCCCGAGCTGCATAGTTTAAAGTTAGGAATTGAGAACAATCGTGATCAGGTGTTTCATTTTCCTTCTCAGGAAGGAAAGTGGCAGGATTTAAATTTCCACAAACTTTAAGCTTAGTTACTGGTCCTTCTAACAACAATGACTGATATTTAAGAAGCCTACTGTCTGTCATCCAAATATTAACCTTAGAATTTAAGATTCCACTCACATCATGAGAAGTCAGTACAGTAAGGTTTCGTCCATTAATTATTTTTAAAGCTTCAGGTGCTAATAAAGCCGCTGCCCCAATTACTCTTAGGCAGTGGGGCCACCCACGTGAAATTACATCTAATTCTTTGCTTAGATAAGCAATAGGTTGCTGGTGAGGCCCTCGGGGTTGTGTCAAAACACCCAAGGCCATACCTTTCCTTTCAGTGACAAACAAATTAAATTCTGACCCTGTGGGCAAGCTCAGAGCTGGAGCTTGCAGGAGAGCAGTCTGAAGAACCTTAAAAGCCTTTTGAGTTTCTGGTGACCAAACCAGTTTGTCAGTTTGGGCCTGCTGAGTTTCAGCTATAAGTTTATATAAAGGCCGGGCAAGTTCCCCATAACCCGGAATCCAAATGCGACAGTAACCTGTGATTCCCAAAAATCCTCTCAATTGTCTTAAAGTCATAGGTAGGGGATGATTTAGTATAGGCTTAATTCTCTCAGGGCCTATGGCCCTAGTCCCTTCTGATATGATTAGGCCCAGATATCTAACTGATTGTTGACAAAGCTGAGCCTTTTCTCTTGATGCCTTGTAACCACAGCCTGCCAGAAAGTTTAAGAAATCTTCTGAGGCTCGCGAACAAGCTTCCTCTGTCTCAGCACAGAGCAGAATATCATCTACATATTGTAACACCACCGCTTCAGAGCTATTAAAGTTTTGGAGATCCCGTGACAAACTTTGTCCAAATAAGTGAGGACTGTCACGAAATCCCTGGGGCAAAACTGTCCAGGTTAACTGAGAAGCTGGCTGCGTAGGGTCTTCAAAGGCAAATAGAAATTGACTTTCCTCCGCCAAAGGCACTGAATAGAAGGCATCTTTTAAATCAATTACTGAGAAATATTTGGCTCGTTCAGGAATTTCAGACAATAGAGTATAAGGATTAGGCACCACGGGGTGTAAAGGAACTACAGCCTCATTTATTATACGTAAATCTTGAACTAGTCTCCATTTACCATTTGATTTCTTTATACCCAAAATAGGAGTGTTGCAAGGACTGTTACAGGGAATTAATAGTCCCTGTTCCTTTAAGTTTTCAATGATGGGTTTTAACCCCTCCTTAACCTCAGGTTTCAGAGGATACTGCTTTTTATGTGGAAATAAGTGTGGGTCTTTGAGCTTGACAACTACAGGAATAGCATTTTGTGCTCGACCCACAGATTTTCCATCAGCCCATACTCTAGGGTTTACATTTTGTTCAACTAGAGGGAGAGAAAGGGAGGGCTCCATATTCATAAAAACAGAGGCATGGACCTTGCTCAGTATATCCCTCCCCAAAAGGGGTGAGGGAGATTCTGGCACAATCAGAAACTCGTGTGAAAATAGCACAGAATCCCAGTTGCAAGATAAAGAACAACTGAAATAATACCTTTTGGCTTGTCCAGACAGTCCCATTACGGAAGCGGATCGGGAAGAAAGTGGGCCAGGGGCTTCAGTAAGCACAGAGTAAGTTGCCCCAGTATCTAAAAGGAAATCGACGGATTGGCCCCCCACAATTATTAATACCCGGGGTTCCTCAGGTGTAATTAGGACGGGAGCTTGTGTGGGGACCCCCGGGCACCTTCAGTCCTGATTGTCTTGAGAGTCCGACCCCAGAGACCTACGCCTCTGAGGGCAGTCTCTCTTCCAGTGAGGTCCTTTGCAGACCGGACATGGAGCCGGGGGCGGCTTAGATGCCTGAGGGCAATCCCGCTTGAGGTGCCCCTCCTTTCCACAGGAATAGCAAGCCCATCCCTTTTCACCTGGGTCCCTCTGGGCATTTTTCTCTGGCTGTTTAAGAGCGTTTTTCATAGCCATTGCGAAGGCTTCCGCCTTTTCCTTTGTCTTTCTTTGCCTTTCTTTCTTTTCCTCATATTCCCTACCGTAATAGACCGTCTGAGCCAGTTGTAACAGAGTATCTAAAGACTGATTTGGTCCATACGCCCGTTTTTGTAGCTTATGGCGGATATCTGGAGCCGACTGAGTGATAAATCTATCTTTTAAGATCACTTTTCCTTCTTCACTTTCGGGATCAATCTCAGTGAATCTGCGAAGAGCTTCTCTTAGTCTATCTAGGAATTTACCAGGAGCTTCCTTCTCCTCCTGTTCTATTTCTGCCAATTTGCTATAGTTTAAAGGCTTAGAACGCGACTGCCTGAGTCCTTCAAGAATACATCTGACAAAATGACTCTGATCCCATCTTCCTTTAGCTGTGTTGTAGTCCCAGTCTGGTTCTATAATTGGGACCGCCTGATTCCCAGTGGGGAGGGCCGCTATCTCATCCTCCCTCTTCCCTACTGATTCATTACCAAGCCATTCATCTCCATAAGCAACCACTTTTCCCAAAACTCGAGTCTTGGAGTCAGGAGTCAGCGTTTGTCCCAAGATATACATCACATCCTTCCAAGTAAGGTCATAAAGCAGAGTAACACTTTTAAAAGCTCTAATATATTTTTCTGGGTCCTCTAAATAGTCTCCCAGGTCCTCCTTGATTCTTTGTATTTTTTGATAAGAAAAAGGCTCATTAACTCTCATGGACTGATTATTTCTCCCGGTGGGTGTTTCATAAAGAGGCAACAGCTTGTGTGGCTGCTTCTCAGTCTCTCTGGCTGTTCTGGCATATGATCCCAGGGATAGACTGGAGAAACCTGTGTTTCTTTTTCTCTTTGTCTCCTGTCCTCCATCTCATCTCTAACTTTGATGGTCTGAGTTTCTACTGAAACCAGAGTAGTCTGAGGTTGTACTGGGACAGGAGTTGTTTGGACCTCCACGTGGGCAGTTTGAATCTTGGTTTGGGTTTCCATTGAGACCAAAGTGGTTTGAGTCTAAGTTTGTATTTCCACTGAGACCAAAGCAGTTTGAGTCTCAGTTTGGATTTCTATTGAGACCAAAGCAGCCGTTCTGAGGGGGGTTTTCTGGTTTTCAGTTACCTCAGCTTAGAGCCCCGGGCACGGGGGCAAAGTAGAAGGACAGGAGGAAGCTGAAGGTTTCACGCCTGAATTTATATCCTTAGGACATAAGTCTGGCATATTTTGCAGAGAGAAAAAGGGCAACACATATGCTACTTCCACCCATTTCCCTTTGTTTCTTACAGAACCAGTCTAATTGTAAAACAGTATTATACTTAAGAGACCCTCCAACCAGACACCGTTCGCCGTCCTCCAATGGATATTATCCTTAGGACATAAGTCTGGCATATTTTGCAGAGAGAAAAAGGGCAACACATATGCTACTTCTACCCATTTCCCTTGTTTCTTACAGAACCGGTCTAATTGTAAAACAGTATTATACTTAAGAGACCCTCCAACCAGCCACCATTCGCCGTCCTCCAATGGATACTGTGGCCATGCAGCATCGCATAGGAAGACCAGGTGTGTCTTTTTTAAGCCCTGGGGATCGAATCTATCCCAGTTTTTCAGGATGCAGTTCAAAGGAGTGAGGCTGGAATTGTTAGCTCCCATCTGTAAGAGAGAAAAAAAGCAACCAGCACCATGTTTCTACCAGAGGCGTCCCTCCCTGCTCTAGACGGGGGTGTAGACAGACTTTACACCAAAAGTTTTTCCTTCCTGGTCGGACTTAGTCTGTCTCTTACTGACGCAGGCGCCGTCTTGACCCTCCCGGTTCTACCACCGAGACGGGGTGGGGATGTACCAGGGGCAGACCTGATAGTATCTCTGCCTGACGTCCAGCTCTTCACCTTTAACCTTGCTTGCCTCTGATGCCACCCAGGGTGCAATCAGAGTAACCTCCCAGAATGCCTCCCAAGCTAAGACCACTGGGGGAAACATTCGTCACCTGAGTGCCTGTGCACGACCCTGAGTATATTCCTGACCACAATAAGATAGATACGAACATAAAGCTGAGATGTTCTTTTCAAGCATCACCACACCAGTATAAGAGCCTCCTCTGGCCCACTAAGAGCTAGCGTTACCAAAGGAGAAAAAAAAAAAAAAATGACTCCATGGACTGCAGCCTTCCAGGCTCCTCCGTCCACGGAATTTTACAGGCAAGAGTACTGGAGTGGGGTGCCACTGCCTCCTCCGAAATTCCTTTGCTAAAAAGGACCTAACCAATGTTGGCTTTGTGACCTCCAAATCCACCATTATTTTCTTTCCTTTCTTCCTTCCTTCCTCCCCCCTCTTTCTTTCCTTTTCTTTCTTATCATACAATTGTTAAAGTTTGCTTTCCATTTATAGTTATTACAGAGTACTGGCTCTATTGCCCGTGTTGTACAGTCCATCCTTGAACTCATCTTACACCTAACAAGATGTGCCTTCCACTCCCCCACCTCAGTATTGTCCGTCCCTTTTCCCCTCCCTGCTGGTAACCAGTAGATTGTTCTCTATATCTGTGAGCCTCCATTTTTGTTATATTATCTACTTTGTGGTGTTTTTAGATTCTATTAGTGATATCACACAGTATTTGTCTATCTCTGTCTGAGTTATTTTACTTAATAGTATACCTCCCATGTTGCTTCAAATGTCAATATTCCATTCTTTTTATAGGGCACCTTCTTTCTATGCCTTTTTAGCAACTGGCACTGCCATCCCACACATGACATGGCTCCCCAGCTAAGGTTCCGTCTCTGCACTCACACAGAGAAACACCAAGTTCTCTTACTCTTCTCCCATGGGAAGTGTATCTTTGAAGCTGAGTCTGAAACCACTTCTTCTCCCCCCTACTTTCTGGCAGACTGGACCTTCTGGTCCCATCTCCAATGCCACAGGACCTATGTCCCTCCCTCTTCACCCATTTATGTCTGCCCTGCTCTCTCTGCCCTGCCACTCTCACAGCACTCGGAAACAAACATAATTTCACATCAGGTTGATTTTATTTTCATTTTGAATGCATTCAGTTGGTATAATTATCAATGTCTGTACTGTTGGCCAGTACTTGGCGGCAAGACCCATGAAGATTTCTGAGGTCTCTAGCCATGCTCCGAAGTCACTGGCTGGCCACTGGTCCCGCTGGAATGATAAAGGTCTCCATATTCTCTGGGACCTCCTCTGCTCCATTCTGATTCAGCTCTTCATTCACCTTGGAGCTTTGAGCCTCTGATTTTTTTAAGTTTCTTTGTTGTGGGCGGTTTCTGAGAAGTTTTCTTGGTCAGCTTTGCCTGAAGGTGATTATTCACTCTCACAGTTACCCTGGCCACATGGAGAAAGCAAGAGAGGGGTAGAGAATGGCATTGGTATGGGGAAGAGGGTGAAGGTGGATGGGAACAACAGCTTCAAGAGAAGGGGTGTGGGCAGTGAAGGCTTATGTGACAGGCAAGGACAAGAGAGGGGGTCTTCTACGGTGGGGTCAACGTGCAAGAGGAGTTTGGGTGCCTTCAGCTCACATTGACATATTTTTTGNTTGGTATGGGGAAGAGGGTGAAGGTGGATGGGAACAACAGCTTCAAGAGAAGGGGTGTGGGTAGAGAAGGCTTATGAGACAGGCAAGGACAGGAGAGGGTGTCTTCTCCGGTGGGGTCAATGTGCAAGAGGAGTTTGGGTGCCTTCAGCTCACATTGACTTTTTTTTGCACCTGAACTGAGAGGAGGTCTTCATCCTTTTGTCCCAGGTAACAGGAGGCAGGTGCTTCATAACTACCCTGGAGCCTTGTGGCTTCCCAGTCACCTTTGTCATTTTGAGGCCTCTCAGTGGTCTGCTCCAGAGACCCTGAGCACCCCTGGTGAAACCAGGTGTCATTATGGCAACACAGAATTTTAAGAGAAACCTCCTTTTAAATTTGTATGGAGAAGGAAAATATCGCTAGTTTGTTTCCTCCTGCTGCTTAAGAGAGATAAAATGTCTGACATTTGCAGGCTATTTCCTCCATTTGGAGACCCCTGGCCTTCCTGCCTGTTACCCTCTCACCTCTGCCCCACCAATGGGAGCCCACTACTCCATTCTAAATTCCTTTGCTCCAAAGAAGACATACAGATGGCTAGCAAATGAGAACACGCTCAAAACCCACAATGAGGTACCATCTCACGCCGCTCAGGATGGCTGCGATCCAAAAGTCTACAAACAATAAATGCTGGAGAGGGTGTGGAGAAAAGGGAACCCTCTCACACTGTTGGTGGGAATGCAAACTAGTACAGCCACTATGGAGAACAGTGTGAAGAGTCCTTAAAAAACTGTAACTAGAACTGCCTTATGACCCAGGAATCCCACTGCTGGGCATATACACCAAGGAAACCAGAACTGAAAGAGACACATGTATACCAATGTTCATCACAGCACTGTTTACAATAGCCAGGACATGGAAGCAACCCAGATGTCCATGAGCAGATGAATGGATAAGAAAGCAGTGGTACATATACACAATGGAATATTACTCAGCCATTAAAAAGAATGCATTTGAATCAGTTATAATGAGATGGTTGGAACTGGAGCCTATTATACAGAGTGAAGTAAGTCAGAAAAAAAAAAAAAACAAAAACACCAATACAGTATGCTAACGAATATATGTAGAATTTAGAAAGAGGGTAGCGATAACCCTTTATGTGAGACATCAAGAGACACAGATGTACAGATCAGTCTTTTGGACTCTGTGGGAGAAGGTGAGGGTGGGATGATCTGAGAGAATAACATTGAAACGTGTATGTTATCATATGTGAAACAGATCGCCAGTCCAGGTTCAATGCATGAGACAGGGTGCTCAGGGCTGGTGCACCGTGGGATGGGATGGGGAGGGAGGTGGGAGGGGGCCAGGATGGCAAACATATGTACACCCATGGCAGATTCATGTCAAGTATGGCAAAAACCACTACAATATTGTCAAGTAATAAGCCTCAAATTTAAATAAAGAGAACAAAATAAATTCCTTTTTTGCTGCTGCTACTGCTGCTAAGTCGCTTTAAAAAAAAAAAACAATACAGTATGCTAACGAATATATATAGAATTTAGAAAGAGGGTAGCGATAACCCTTTATGCGAGACATCAAGAGACACAGATGTACAGATCAGTCTTTTGGACTCTGTGGGAGAAGGTGAGGGTGGGATGATCTGAGAGAATAGCATTGAAACGTGTATGTTATCATATGTGAAACAGATCGCCAGTCCAGGTTCAATGCATGAGACAGGATGCTCGGGGCTGGTGCACCCTGGGATGAGATGGGGAGGGAGGTGGGAGAGGGGCTTCAGGATGGCAAACATATGTACACCCATGGCAGATTCATGTCAAGTATGGCAAAAACCACTACAATATTGTCAAGTAATAAGCCTCAAATTTAAATAAAGTGAACAAAATAAATTCCTTTTTTGCTGCTGCTACTGCTGCTAAGTCGCTTCAGTCGTGTCCGACTCTGTGGGCCCACATAGACAGCAGCCCACCAGGCTCCCCTGTCTCTGGGATTCTCCAGACAAGAACACTGGAGTGGGTTGCCATCTCCTTCTCCAACGCATGAAAGTGAAAAGTGGAGGTGAAGTCGCTCAATCGTGTCTGACTCTTAGCGACTCCATGGACTGCAGCCTTCCAGGCTCCTCCGTCCACGGAATTTTACAGGCAAGAGTACTGGAGTGGGGTGCCACTGCCTCCTCCGAAATTCCTTTGCTAAAAAGGACCTAACCAATGTTGGCTTTGTGACCTCCAAATCCACCATTATTTTCTTTCCTTTCTTCCTTCCTTCCTCCCCCCTCTTTCTTTCCTTTTCTTTCTTATTATAAAATTGTTAAAGTTTGCTTTCCATTTATAGTTATTACAGAGTACTGGCTCTATTGCCCATGTTGTACAGTCCATCCTTGAACTCATCTTACACCTAACAAGGTGTGCCTTCCACTCCCCCACCTCTGTATTGTCCGTCCCTTTTCCCCTCCCTGCTGGTAACCAGTAGATTGTTCTCTATATCTGTGAGCCTCCATTTTTGTTATATTATCTACTTTGTGGTGTTTTTAGATTCTATTAGTGATATCACACAGTATTTGTCTATCTCTGTCTGAGTTATTTTACTTAATAGTATACCTCCCATGTTGCTTCAAATGTCAATATTCCATTCTTTTTATAGGGCACCTTCTTTCTATGCCTTTTTAGCAACTGGCACTGCCACCCCACACATGACATGGCTCCCCAGCTAAGGTTCCATCTCTGCACTCACACAGAGAAACACCAAGTTCTCTTACTCTTCTCCCATGGGAAGTATATCTTTGAAGCTGAGTCTGAAACCACTTCTTCTCCCCCCTACTTTCTGGCAGACTGGACCTTCTGGTCCCATCTCCAATGCCACAAGATCTCCCTCCCTCTTCACCCATTTATGTCTGCCCTGCTCTCTCTGCCCTGCCACTCTCACAGCACTCGGAGACAAACATAATTTCACATCAGGTTGATTTTATTTTCATTATGAACGTATGCAGTTGGTATAATTATC
Organism: Cephalophus harveyi; assembly: GCA_006410635.1. NCBI lineage: Eukaryota > Metazoa > Chordata > Mammalia > Artiodactyla > Bovidae > Cephalophus > Cephalophus harveyi. The sequence continues at coordinate 23,086 of SJYT01048572.1, read as the reverse complement.
AACGTCTGTACTGTTAGCCAGTACTCAGCGGCAAGACCCATGAAGATTTCTGAGGTCTTTAGCCATGCTCTGAAGTCACTGGCTGGCCACTGGTCCCGCTGGAATGATAAGGGTCTCCATATTCTCTGGGACCTCCTCTGCCCCATTCTGATTCAGCTTTTCATTCACCTTGGAGCTTTGAGCCTCTGATTTTTTTAAGTTTCTTTGTGGTGGGCGGTTTCTGAGAAGTTTTCTTGGTCAGCTTTGCCTGAAGGTGATTATTCACTCTCACAGTTACCCTGGCCACATGGAGAAAACAAGAGAGGGGTAGGGTTAGGTATGGGGAAGAGGGTGAAGGTGGATGGGATCAACAGCTTCAGGAGAAGGGGTGTGGGCAGAGAAGGTTTATGTGAAAGGCAAGGACAGGGGAGGGGGTCTTCTATGGTGGGGTCAATGTGCAAGAGGAGTTTGGGTGGCTTCAGCTCACATTGACATTTTTTTGGACCTGAACTGAGAGTAGGTCTTCATCCTTTTGTCCCAGGTAACAGGAGGCAGGTGCTTCATAACTACTCTGGAGCCTTGTGGCTTCCCAGTCACCTTTGTCATTTTGAGGCCTCTCAGTGGTCTGCTCCAGAGACCCTGAGCACCCCTATATATATCCCTCCCCAGGGAGACACACCCTTATGCTTTATGAGCTCACCAAGTTTCTTCCCCAGGCAATGGTGACCCTGGGTGAGCCTTGACATCACAAAGCCCCATCCTGACACCTCGAGCAGAGGATGGGGAGCAATTCAGATGTTTTGGTGGGAGAAATGAGGCATTTATAATTCCCCTAAAGAGACCTCCAAACTCACCTGCCATCCTCATCTCTATAAGTCAGCTCTGATGGGTCACATGGCAGGAAGAGTGTGTCTTCTCCAAACCTTGTCTCTTATATCTATTTATGACAGCAAAAGTGTAAGGAAATTAAAAAAAAAAAAATCTACAAAAGATACAGTTTAAGCAGCCCCAGTTAATGTAGGTCTATTTTCTTTGTTCCATAGTCTCAAAATAACTGACAAGAATGAATTTCATTCAAAACCTATTTTTCATATTCAGAAAGATATTTTATGTTCAAATATAAGATGATTTTTTTCTTTTCAAGCTAAAAAAAAGTTTGTACCTTGCAGTGAATACTTTGTTTCACTGATTTAGACATACATAAAATCACATTCAGGGTGCTCAGGGCTGGTGCACCGTGGGATGGGATGGGGAGGGAGGTGGGAGGGGGCCAGGATGGCAAACATATGTACACCCATGGCAGATTCATGTCAAGTATGGCAAAAACCACTACAATATTGTCAAGTAATAAGCCTCAAATTTAAATAAAGAGAACAAAATAAATTCCTTTTTTGCTGCTGCTACTGCTGCTAAGTCGCTTTAGTCATGTCCGACTCTGTGGGCCCACATAGACAGCAGCCCACCAGGCTCCCCTGTCTCTGAGATTCTCCAGACAAGAACACTGGAGTGGGTTGCCATCTTCTTCTCCAACACATGAAAGTGAAAAGTGGAGGTGAAGTCGCTCAATCGTGTCCAACTCTTAGTGACTCCATGGACTGCAGCCTTCCAGGCTCCTCCATCCATGGAATTTTACAGGCAAGAGTACTGGAGTGGGGTGCCACTGCCTCCTCCAAAATTCCTTTGCTAAAAAGGACCTAACCAATGTTGGCTTTGTGACCTCCAAATCCACCATTATTTTCTTTCCTTTCTTCCTTCCTTCCTCCCCCCTCTTTCTTTCCTTTTCTTTCTTATTATAAAATTGTTAAAGTTTGCTTTCCATTTATAGTTATTACAGAGTACTGGCTCTATTGCCCATGTTGTACAGTCCATCCTTGAACTCATCTTACACCTAACAAGGTGTGCCTTCCACTCCCCCACCTCTGTATTGTCCGTCCCTTTTCCCCTCCCTGCTGGTAACCAGTAGATTGTTCTCTATATCTGTGAGCCTCCATTTTTGTTATATTATCTACTTTGTGGTGTTTTTAGATTCTATTAGTGATATCACACAGTATTTGTCTATCTCTGTCTGAGTTATTTTACTTAATAGTATACCTCCCATGTTGCTTCAAATGTCAATATTCCATTCTTTTTATAGGGCACCTTCTTTCTATGCCTTTTTAGCAACTGGCACTGCCATCCCACACATGACATGGCTCCCCAGCTAAGGTTCCGTCTCTGCACTCACACAGAGAAACACCAAGTTCTCTTACTCTTCTCCCATGGGAAGTGTATCTTTGAAGCTGAGTCTGAAACCACTTCTTCTCCCCCCTACTTTCTGGCAGACTGGACCTTCTGGTCCCATCTCCATTGCCACAGGACCTATCTCCCTCCCTCTTCACCCATTTATGTCTGCCCTGCTCTCTCTGCCCCGCCACTCTCACAGCACTCGGAGACAAACATAATTTCACATCAGGTTGATTTTATTTTCATTTTGAATGCATTCAGTTGGTATAATTATCAACGTCTGTACTGTTGGCCAGTACTCGGCGGCAAGACCCATGAAGATTTCTGAGGTCTCTAGCCATGCTCCGAAGTCACTGGCTGGCCACTGGTCCCGCTGGAATGATAAAGGTCTCCATATTCTCTGGGACCTCCTCTGCTCCATTCTGATTCAGCTCTTCATTCACCTTGGAGCTTTGAGCCTCTGATTTTTTTAAGTTTCTTTGTTGTGGGCGGTTTCTGAGAAGTTTTCTTGGTCAGCTTTGCCTGAAGGTGATTATTCACTCTCACAGTTACCCTGGCCACATGGAGAAAGCAAGAGAGGGGTAGAGAATGGCATTGGTATGGGGAAGAGGGTGAAGGTGGATGGGAACAACAGCTTCAAGAGAAGGGGTGTGGGCAGTGAAGGCTTATGTGACAGGCAAGGACAAGAGAGGGGGTCTTCTACGGTGGGGTCAACGTGCAAGAGGAGTTTGGGTGCCTTCAGCTCACATTGACATATTTTTTGGACCTGAACTGAGAGCAGGTCTTCATCCTTTTGTCCCAGGTAACAGGAGGCAGGTGCTTCATAACTACTCTGGAGCCTTGTGGCTTCCCAGTCACCTTTGTCATTTTGAGGCCTTTCAGTGGTCTGCTCCAGAGACCCTGAGCACCCCTATATATATCCCTCCCCAGGGAGACACACCCTTATGCTTTATGAGGTCACCAAGTTTCTTCCCCAGCCAATGGTGGCCCTGGGTGAACCTTGACATCACAAAGCCCCATCCTGACACCTCGAGCAGAGGATGGGGAGCAATTCAGATGTTTTGGTGGGAGAAATGAGGCATTTATAATTCCCCTAAAGAGACCTCTAAACTCACCTGCCATCCTCATCTCTCTAAGTCAGCTCTGATGGGTCACAAGGCAGGAAGAGTGTGTCTCCTCCAAACCTTGTCTATTATTTCTATTTATGACAGCAAAAGTGTAAGGAAAATAAAAAAAAAAAATCTACAAAAGATACAATTTAAGCAGCCCCAGTTAATGTAGGTCTATTTTCTTTGTTCCATAGTCAAAATAACTGACAGGAATGAATTTCATTTAAAACCTATTTTTCACATTCAGAAAGATATTTTATGTTCAAATATAAGGAGATTTTGTTCTTTTCAAGCTAAAAAAAAGTTTGTACCTTGCAATGAATACTTTGTTTCACTGATTTAGACATACATAAAATCACATTGTGTGTCTTTGCCTTGACCATCTTTGTGGCATCACTGTGCATTTAGAATCAACTGTTTGAATATGTGGACTGTGAAGTTTTCAGCTCACATACTGTTGAAGACTAGCTTAAAGGATTTTGAGAATTACCTTGCTAGCATGTGAAATGAGTGCAGTTGTGTGGTAGTTTGAACATTGTCTGGCATTGCCCTTCTTTGAGATTGAAATGAAAACTGACCTTTTCCAGTCCTGTGGCCACTGACAAGTTTTCAAAACTGGCTGGCATATTGAGTACAGCACTTTAACAGTACCACCATTTAGGATTTGAAAAAGCTCAGCTGGAATTTAATCACCTCCACTAGCTTTGCTCATACTGCTGCTTGCTAAGGCCCACCTGCTTGCACTCCAGGATGTCTGGCTCTAGGTGAGTGATCACAGCATCATGGTTATCCGGGTTATTAAGATTTTTTTTTTTTTTTACAGTTCTTCTGTGTATTCTTGCTACCTCTTGTTAATATCTTCTGCTTTAGTTAGGTCCATAATGTTTCTGTCGTTTATTGTGCCTGTCTTTGCATGAAATGTTCCCTTGGCATTCCTCTGTCTTTTGAAGAGGTCTTTAGTCTTTCCCATTGTATTGTTTTCCTCTGTATCTTTGCTTTAATCCCTTTTGAGTATACATTGGAAGGAACAAATAGATTCAAGGGTTAGATCTGGCACACAAAGTACCAGAAGACTTATGGATGGAGGTTCCTAACATTGTACAGGAGGTGGTGATCAAATCCATACACAAGAAAAATAAATGCAAAAAGGCAAAGTGGTTGTCTGAGGAGGGCTTACAAATAGATGAGAAGAGAAGAGAAAGGCAAAGGAGGCACAGAAAGATAGAGCCACTTGAATGCAGAGTCCCAAAGACTAGCAAGGAGAGATAAGAAGGCCTTCTAAAGTGAGCCACCAGGGAAGCCCTTATCTAATAAAAGGGATTTCTCATTTGGATCGCTATGCACTCAGTCCCCTCCTATGGACACTACGTCATAGTGCCTCCTCCCCTTCCCAGCTGGGGGTCACTGTCTGCTAGCCTCAGTGTCCAGGGGGAGGGGGTACCCCCGCCTCTCCCATGGGGAAGCCACAGACCCGAGAACCAGGTGTGTCTCCCTGAGGATGTGATCGTACAAATCATGCACTCACTTTTAATCATCACCTCACACCCTGCATTCGCCTGAGAGACACATGGAGGACCGAGGAGACCATGTATCCTGCCCCCTGCCCCGACCTTGGCAGTCACTCACATTCAGTGGACGCGAGGACGGATGGCGAGCCCCACAAGGCAGGGCTAAGACTAGCCTCCACAATGCCCAGCTCCTCAATGTGCTGACCGGGAGCCCCGCGGCTTCCAGTTCAGGCTGGTATCTTCCCAGGACGTGACTGAGATGCACCCTCCGAGATGCCCAACTCCACCCATTCGCCCTCCCTCAGCCAGAAGCAGCTTCTGGTTCAGCCCAGTGACGTCACACGACGCGAATGAGGAGCGGATTCCGCAACGCCCAGCTCCTCAGAGTGCCCTCCATCAACCCCGAGGCAGCTTCCGGTTCAGGCCAGTGACATCACAGGACGTGACTGAGATGCAGCCTCTGCGATGCCCAGCTCCACACCCTTGCCGTAGCTCAGCCTGAAACATCTTCTAGTTCAACCTGATGATGTTGCCAACAAACCCGTTGGCCCAGATGAAGTCGCTGCTACAATGTTGGTATGGCCGGTGGACGACACCGGGCACTGGCCCAGCACACATGGGCAAAGGTAAGGGAGCCCCCACTGGGTCAGTTTCTCCGCGGACCAGGCCGGGTGGATGGGGACAAACTCCAGGTTCTCTGTTAGGTTGATGCCAGCCACCACCAGCCTGCTTGAGACAAGAGAGGGGCTGCTGTTCATGGTGCCGGTTTTGGGGTCAGCCTCCCATGGTGCGGTCACTAACCCATGGAGTCATATGCCAACCAAACCGTGTGGTCACCGACTCACATGGTCATTCCAACCACGGGGTCACTACCCCATGCAGTGATACCTCCACTGGCCGTCAACCCCCGTGGACACCCACCCATGGGGTCACTAACCTGCTAGGTCATGTGCTCACCTGTCCACATGATTACCCAGTCATACCGTCACCCGCCCACACGGTCACCCACTCACTGGGTCAGCAACTCACATGGTGACCCACCCTTTCAGCAATTCAAACCGGTCACCCACCCACGTGGTTTCCAACCCACACGGTCTCCCACCCATGTGCCCAGTAACCCATGGCGTTACCCACCCACACAGTCACCCAACCATGCAACCCCTAACCCATGGGGTCACCTGCCCATGCAGTCACCAAGCTGTGCCATCATCCACCCAGACTCTGGCCTCCACAGAGGTCAGAAATTCAGATATCAAACAGAGACCAAAGTTCAGACAGCAGGGGCTCACAGGGGTGTTGACTCATGAATGTCTCCTGTTACAGAAGGCAGGCAGGCTGGACAGTGACCCCAAAGATGTCCACGTCCTGGCCCACTGTCTTGGAAACAATATTTTTCACACGGATGTCCACATCCTGTCTACATCTTGACCCCCTGAGGTGGACACAGTAACGTCCTCAAGGATGTACATGCCCTGGTCCCCATGTGGTGAACAGAATAACATCCCCTAATACATCCTGATCCATTTCTTCACTTGAACCCAAAGCCAGCCCCATGCGCTAGGACATACTTGTGACCAAGTGTCCCGATTTGAAGGCAGCACTCCCCTGGGTGGCTGCAGCTCTTCATATGCTCCAGGTAGTGGACGAGGTCTTGGGACTTCACCTGGTTCCCCCACCAGTAGGGGATACTGGGCCACAGTTCTGTATGTGACTCATGGATACCTCGTCCTTATATGACAGGATGACCTGCTGGCCCTGGGACCACAGCTGGTGCAGAATTGGCACCTCCTGGTGTGGGAGACCAACAGTGGCCTGAGAATGGATCAGATAGGGAAGAAGGAGCGTGCCTGCACACAGGGCCTCCTGCCAAGGAGCCTATACACGAACTCCTAAGGGTTAAGGACCCGCTCGCATACGAGGAGTCTCACGCCCTCCCTGATGAGTAGGAGGAAGCTGGGGACCTGGACAGGCTTCTTAGTAAACATGTGAAGGTCACTTTCTCCCTCTGTGCTGAAATCATAATTTTGTACTCATATGGTAAAAGAATGCAGTGCTTTGCTTCTTGGATTGCTTCCCAGAACTGGACTATAAAAATAAACTGCAAGGGGGCTTGCACAGATTTGTTCCTCCGGCCGGAGTTGTGTGTATGTCTGTCCTTTGTGTGTCTGTGTCTCTTCGTCATTTCACTCGCGACACCTGGGGGGAGAATCATCTGGGTGCCCATGACACATGTGCATAGGGTTTATTGGGGTGTCTTGTGACACAATGTGACAGTTATTGGGGGTGTCCCAGAAGCTGCAGTGATGTGTGGATTATTAGGGTGTCTATGAGCAGTGAGGCTGGTTACTGAGTTCTCTGTGAGAAGAGACAGTCATGGGTGGGTTATTGGCATGTCTGAGTAGAGACACTAGTGGGGAGATTACTGGGATGTCTGAGTGAGACAGTGGTGGGTAGATTACTTGGGTGTCTTGAGCAGTGATGGGTCGATTATTGGGGTGCCTGTTTGGAAACAGGTGGGTGGATCATTGGTTGTGTGTGTGTGTGTGTGTGTATGTACACACTCCTGTAGGTACAGGTGCACACACAGGTGTACATGTGTTCAGGGTCTGTGTGTACACGGATATGCACGTGTGTCTGTGTGCACAGCAGCAGAGAGTAGTGCTTATAATATTGTATGAAGTCTGTACTCCAGGGAGCATGTGAAGCCAGTAGGGTACATACACACTGAGCCCCAGGACAGAACCTCCAGACCCCAAAGGTCATTAGGTTCTGTGGTGGGGGCACTGGGGGCCGAGGCCAGAGTGAGACTTTAAGTGACTTGGCCAGCAGCCAAGAGAATGGACTGGACACCCCAAAACTGGACACAGGAAAAGACATGTCATGGACCTGGTATAGCCAAATTCTGGAGACACCCCAGAGGCCAGGGGTGCAGGTGTGAGTTCAGAAACGCACGTTGGTTGGGAATTCTTAGTAACTGATGCCAGAGGATAGCCCTCTCATGCCTGGAGTGGATGTCTGTCCATTCCCTTAGAGGTCAGTGTCTTCTAACTAGGGTGGACCTGTGTTGTCCCCTTAGAGGTCAGCCTCTCCTGCCTGACATGTCATGGACCTGGTATAGCCAAATTCTGGAGACACCCCAGAGGCCAGGGGTGCAGGTGTGAGTTCAGAAACGCACGTTGGTTGGGAATTCTTAGTAACTGATGCCAGAGGATAGCCCTCTCATGCCTGGAGTGGATGTCTGTCCATTCCCTTAGAGGTCAGTGTCTTCTAACTAGGGTGGACCTGTGTTGTCCCCTTAGAGGTCAGTCTCTCCTGCCCGGAGTGACCGTGTGTCCATCTGAATGGGCGTGTGTCCATCTGAGGGAATGAGTGTCCATCCCCTTATAGGTCAGCATCTTCTAACTGGAGTAGACCTGTTTTGTCTCCTTAGAGGTCAGCCTCTCCTGCCTGGAGTGACTGTGTGTCCATCACCTTAGAGGTCAGTGTCTCCTAACTAGAGTGGACCTGTGTTGTCCCCTTAGAGATCAGCCTCTCCTGCCTGGAGTGACCATATGTCCATCTGAGTGGACGTGTGCCCATACACTCAGAGGCCCTCCCCCTCCTGCCTGGAAGAGACGTGGGTGTCCCTGGTTTGCGGAACCCCCCGTCTGTACCACTGCCCCCACCCCCACCTCAATGAGGGCCGTCGTGTACACCATGTGGCCAGAGTGCAGGTTCCTCTCAGTGTTTTCCTCCACGTGCACCATCTGCAGGTCTTCACGCCAGCTTCCAGGTGTTTCATGATGCTCAGCACCTGCACACAGAGGTCGGTCATCTGTGCTGGGCACAGAAGGCGGCCCCCCCACTCAGGGGCTAGGCATGCACTGAGGACGCCCAACTGAGGGCCACATCAGACACTGAAATCAGCTTTGTTGGTGCTGCTGGTGTTGAGGCCCTGCTTCTGGGAACAGGGTCTCCAGGGTCTCTGGTCATGTGGAGCACAGAGCCTGGGTCCACATTGTGGTCTTGGGGAGGGGGGTGTTCCTGTAGAGTCCAGCCTCACCCTCCTCTCAGGCAGTCCCTGGGTAGAAGCTCACTGTGGGTTAAACAGCCCAGGCTCCATGACTCCCAAGCTGGACCCTTGGACATGAGGACACACCAGACGCACAGAAGTCTGTGCCCACCCCTACAAACAGAACTAGAAAAAGTAAAAAGGAATCAAGGGAAAAGAATGAAAGGATGAAACATCTGTCCACCACACAAATAAAACAGGACAAATAAAAAATTTACTTTAAATAAATTGAGAAAGTTAGTTGTCTCCAACTCATTTCGATCCAGTGAACTGTAGCTCACCAAACCCTTCTGTCCATGGAATTATCCAGGCAGGATACTGGAGTGGGCTGCCTTTCCCTTCTCCAGATCTTCCCTACCCAGGATTGAACCCACATCACCCTCACTGCAAGCAGATTCTTTACCAAATGAACCATCAGGGAAGCCCTAATATAAATTCATAGCAGGAAGTGTACTGTGTACTCTACAAGGAGTCATAATGGAAAAAAAAAAAAATAAGGATAAAAAATGACGAAGAAAATAATAGATTCTCTCTATCCAAAATAAAAGAAAAAGCAAAAACTAATATTAATATAAACTATTAGCAGAAAATGGTACTGTGTTCTCTACACAGAGTCATAATGGAAAAAGAAAAAAAAAAATTATAAGGATAAAAACTGGAAAAGGAAGTCATAGCCCCTCCTCCAATCCAAATTAAAAGAAAAAAACTCATATGAATATTGTTAGACACTTGCCATCCACCTCTACAAGGATTAAATGAAGTGCTGCTGCAGCCACTGATCTTAAACATGCCCTGAAAGACCATCACCTGTGCCTCCCACCCCGCACACACCCAGGTCTCTTTGGCAGCCAGACCACTTGAGATCACAGCACTGAGGTCCCCTAGTATGGAGGAGATCCTACCCTGGAAGGACACAGAACAGAGGGACCCAGCACCAAGGGACCATCAGAGCAGAGGGACCCCAGTCCTGCAGGACTCCCAGGCTCTGGTGGACCCCGTCCTTCTCGCTCCCTCCTCTGGGTGTGAGTTCTTAAGGCGAGGCTGTAGGCACCCAATGCAAGCAGGGATATAATTTGTCCACATTCCAGCCCTGGCTCTCTGCCAATCAGATCCCCTGAGGAGTATTCCAGCAACCGGGGACCCCCCAGAAGGAAGCAATTACAAAAGGTAAGAGCTGTACTTGACAGTCTCTTGTCCTCTTGGAAGCACCAGCCTGGGAGCAGAAAAACCAGGAATATGAGTGCCCCTCAAGTGCAGGTACAGGAAAGTGGGGGCCATCTGTCCACTCCAGGTGGGCACCTGGTTCTGTGGACACCTGGGCCCAGGTGGGTTTTCTACCCATCCTGCATCCACCCCCTGGCTAACGTGTGTGCCAGTGACATGCCCACTGTCAAATGGGTGCCCAATCCCCAGAGACAGGGCCCCCGCTATTGACTCCCCTCCATCCTCCACAATGGCTGCTTCCCACCCTGGCTCCTTTCCACATCATAAAACCCCCGATCCACCCTGGAGAAGCACTACAGGGGAGAGGTGCGAGAGCATGTGTGTGTTCTCAGTCGCTTCAGTCGTCTCCACTCTCTGTGAAGCCATGGACTCTAGCTTGCCAGGCTCCTCTGTCCATGGGATTTCCCATATGAGAATACTACAGTGGGGTGCCATTTTCTCCTCCATGGGATCTTCCTGATCCAGGGATCAAACCCTGATTTTTAACGTGTGAGCCACCAGGAAAGTCTCCCTGGAGGGAGTATCTGGGTGCAAATGTAAACCCACCTAAGAGGACATGGGAGCTCAGCTCTCACTTCTCTGGGACCAGGAAGGAGCTCTGGTGTCAGCTCAGCTGCACAAAGGGTGGGACCTAGGCTCCCCCTTCCCCTCCCAGCTCCCCCAGCCTCTGTGACCTCAGATAGTGATTCTGTTAGTCCATGGGTCCCAATTCTACCTTCAGGCTTGTTCCACAGTAAAGCTGTGCCCTTTCCTACCTTTCTGGGAGGCTCTCTGGGTGGGGAAGGTCTCCTGGAGGAGGGCATGGCAACCCACTCCAGTATTCTTGCCTGCAGAATCCCATGGACAGAGAAGCCTGGTGGACTACAGTCCATGGGGTCGCAATGAGTCAGATGTGACTGAGTGACTAAACAACAATTCTGCTTTACAGCAGGTTTGTTCTCAACCCCTTTTCCCCAAGAGGGATGAGGACACCGCCCCCTGTGGGTGACACAATCGGCTCAGCTGGGTCCAGGGCCTGAGTGTCCCCGCAGATCGTCACTTGTGTGGTGGACCACTTGAGCACCATGGGCAGGGTGACACATGGCAGCACTTTGCCCAGAAGCTGCAGCAGCCTCGACTCCTTGTGAGAGATGTGTGACTTCCTGTTCAGGCAGTAAGATCATTGTGCTGTGGCTCCCTGCAGGCACACCAGGTGGGGGACATGTCACCCCCTGAGCCTGTCCTCAGTGCCCCCAAGCCACCCTACAGATGCACAGCTATAGCACCGTGGGGTGTAGAGGAGTCCTGAAAGTCATATCCACTGAGTCCCTATGACCACTGTCAAATGGGTGCCCAATCCCCAGAGACAGGGCCCCTACTATTGACTCCTCTCCATCCTCCACAATGGCTACTTCCCACCCCGGCTCCTCTCCACATCATAAAACCACTGATCCACCCTGGAGAAGCACTACAGGGGAGGGGTGTGAGAGCATGCGTGTGTTCTCAGTTGCTTCAGTTGTCTCCACTCTCTGTGAAGTCGGCTCTGTGAAGCCATGGACTCTAGCTTGCCAGGCTCCTCTGTCCATGGGATTTCCCATGTGAGAATACTACAGTGGGGTGCAATTTTCTCCTCCATGGGATCTTCCCGATCCAGGGATNTTCCCACCCCGGCTCCTCTCCACATCATAAAACCCCCGATCCACCCTGGAGAAGCACTACAGGGGAGGGGTGTGAGAGCATGCATGTGTTCTCAGTCGCTTCAGTCATCTCCACTCTCTGTGAAGCCATGGACTCTAGCTTGCCAGGCTCCTCTGTCCATGGGATTTCCCATGTGAGAATACTACAGAGGCGTGCAATTTTCTCCTCCATGGGATCTTCCCGATCCAGGGATTAAACCCTGATTTTTAACATGTGAGCCACCAGGAAAGTCTCCCTGGAGGGGGTGCCTGGGTGCAAATGTAAACCCACCTAAGAGGACATGGGAACTCAGCTCTCACTTCTCTGGGACCAGGAAGGAGCTCTGGTGTCAGCTCAGCTACACAAAGAATGGGACCCAGGCTCCCCCTTCCCCTCCCAGCTCCCCCAGCCTCTGTGACCTCAGACAGTGATGCTGTTAGTCCATGGGTCCCAATTCTACCTTCAGGCTTGTTCCACAGTAAAGCTGTGCCCTTTTCTACCTTTCTGGGAGGCTCTCTGGGTGGGGAAGGTCTCCTGGAGGAGGGCATGGAAACCCACTCCAGTATTCTTGCCTGCAGAATCCCACGGACAGAGAAGCCTGGTGGACTACAGTCCATGGGGTCGCAATGAGTCAGATGTGACTGAGTGACTAAACAACATTTCTGCTTTACAGCAGGTTTGTTCTCAACTCCTTTTCCCCAAGAGGGATGAGGACACCGCACCCTGTGGGTAACACAATCGGCTCAGCTGGGTCCAGGGCCTGGGTGTGCCCGCAGATCATCACCTGTGTGGTGGACCACTTGAGCACCACGGGCAGGGTGACACATGGCAGTACTTTGCCCAGAAGCTGCAGCAGCCTCGACTCCTTGTGAGAGATGTGTGACTTCTTGTTCAGGCAGTAGATCATTGTGCTGTGGCTCCCTGCAGGCACACCAGGTGGAGGACATGTCACCCCCTGAGCCTGTCCTCAGTGCCCCCAAGCCACCCTACAGATGCACAGCTATAGCACCGTGGGGTATAGGGGAGTCCTGAAAGTCATATCCACTGAGTCCTGGGAACTGAATCTTGTCTGGAAATAGGGTCTCTGCAGATGTGAGAAAGTGAAAGTCAATTTCTTTAAGTAACCCCATTTTTGGACAGGAAAGGCTTAAGATGGCTTTTGATTTTACGGTTTGTTGTTTCCCAGGTGGTGCTCATGGCAAAGAGCCCACTTGCCAAAGCAGGAGGCATAAAAGATGCAGGGTGATCCCTGGCTTGGGAAGATCCCCTAGGAAGGGAATGACAGTCTACTCCATTATTCTTGCCTGGAGAATCCCATGGACAGAGGAGGCTGGCGGGTACAGGCCATGGGGCTGCAAAGAGTCAGACACAACTGAGCACAGATAGACCCTCTCTAGTTACAAGTACTTTGAAGTTATTCATAGTATTTTCAGGCTCTTTATGACTCCAATGTTGTGGTCATTTAGGTATGGTTTCACTTATTCTTTCCCCTTTTAAATCTGTGTGATCTGTTTCAGAGACAGAGTGGAGAGGTTCACACTTTAGCAGTCACCTGGGGACAATCCAGAAATCCTTCCCATCTGTCTCTGAACATAGGTTTGGACTAGCTTTATTTCTTTCTCTTTT